>CAUYON010077196.1:0-38420 GCA_963573935.1 Arctocebus calabarensis
ATGTCTTTATATAGTGATCAAGAAAATGCCATGAAGGCTAACTGTAACAGTACGATCAAAACATTTCTGAATGTATATGAATCGTGCCCTATGATTGCACCAATGTACAGAATTATGATTCAATAAAATTATTTAAAAAAAGGTGTGTTTGCCCCAGGAGTAGCTGGTGCCACCTGGTGTCCCTTTAGGGCATTTACCTTTGGCCAGATCAAATCAGAACTCCTTGATCTGACGGAAGTGACAACCACCTTCCACTGCTATTTTCTCTGTTTTTCCCACTTACCACTTGAACAAAGGGGACCATAGGGTAGTAGAAAGAGTATTCATAGACTGTCAAGGGTGTTCAACCTTATTCTTTTTCTTTGCCCCACATCGGAAGAATAAGAGTTGTCGTGGGCAGCACATTAACTATGCAAACACTAAGAAAAGCTTATTAGAAAACAAAAGTCTGTGCAAAATTTTGGGGATGTCCAACACCACAGATAACAAAAAAGTTCTCACAAAATCCGCTGGGCTGTAGGTTGGACATGCCTGGTTGTCCCTAGCTCATAAAAGGCCTCTCCGCTTCAGAGTTCTATCTATATTCACATATGAACCACAGGACAAACTCTTAAATAGAAACACCCTGAAGCTACTTCAGGAGACATACCCCATACCCCATAATGTCCTACATTACAGATTGATTCTCTTGAACAAGCAAATTCTACCTCTTCCTAATGGCCCAGGTCAAACATTGATGCTTTTAATGATCTTATGCTCCTTCCCGCATGAACTCTTCTTGCCCCTGTACCTCTAAATTACACTATGGTAATACACTATTAGTATGAATGATGAAAGAGCAAAACAAAATAAAATCATGGTGGTAATAGAAAAAAATTCCCTCCCTGAGGTATTATACTGAATGGAGATAAAAGAGAAATAAGGATTTGGACATGAAATGAGTAAGAATATATGTTAATGTGCTGTGGAAGCCAAAGAGATTGGGCAGATGATACAGGAATACACTGAAGAGAGTGTGTGAGCAAGTAAGGTGGATTAAGGTACATACACCTGTATGGATGGGTGGAGGCAGGAACTGTAAGGAACTGTAAATACCAAGGGGAAAGCACCAAAGGTAGGGTGGCTACTGGTATTAGCATTATGTAAGGTCTCCAATCTCAAGTCCAAGTTATTTTGTATATTCCCTAATATATACTAAAACCAAGACCACATGGAGACGTACACTGTTGGTCATTATCTCATGCGTGTCTTAGATCTCCAATTAGCTTGCATAGGGAACTGTCTACCCTTCTGTAATATGTATCCCTCATCAGGGTGAACCAGAACTCAGTTCACTGAAGGATTCCTATCTGAATTTCTAGGTTGCCTCAATACTCCCTGAGAAGGGGTAGGAATGCCACACAGTAGTCCCCCTCATCTACACTTTTCCTTTCTAGGGTTTACATTTTGGAAACTGTGGTTGCAAAATATTAAATGGAAAATCTCAGAAATAATGAAAAGGGAGGACTATTGTAATCTCTTCACTATAAAAAATATATGTATCCACATATTCCACACAACCGTAGATGTCTCTACCCTATCAGTGAATGCCTTTGTCAGTCATTCCATTTTTGCATAACTAAATAGAGTGGTCACCCAGTTCTTAACCCCAGGCCAAAAGTTATTTTCTGTGTACACCAATATTTCTCCCAGCATAAGAGTACTCTTTTTAGATTATGTCAAAAGTAGAATTTCATGGAAGAACTATACCTAGAACATCTTAAAAACAGTGTAATAATTGTCATCTCCAAATACATACATGGATTGAAGATGTAAGAAGGGGCTATTATATTCAATTACCTTCATAGTTAAGATCATCTAATCCTAAATTGGCTGAATTTTTCAAGATAAAGTTATATTGTTATCATGCTAGAAATCTTACCCTGCTGTGACCTATCTTTGCTCCTTCTCTCTCATATTTATATAACAATTAGCTTCTATTATGAAGAAGGACCACATTTAGCCTCCCAGGGCTCATGGATAAGGACACTGTTCCCCCTTCTGCTACAAGGTGTCCAGAACTAATTGATCTGACTCATCCCTGAGGAGGGAATTTCATAGGGTGAGTCCTGAAGACATTTCTGCATGTTCCCACTGCGTTGACGTCTTGTGGCTTCTGAAGCCAGTCTTACTTATCCCGTGACTGTGTTACTTCCCTTCACTCCATTTTTCTATTTCTATTTCAGAGCTAAGTGCTTCTTAACCCAAATGCCTGTCCCAGGACATGTTTCATAAATCAAGAGGTTCACATTCTTAAAGCTAAGCCAAGTGACTTGTCAGGAACTGTCTCATGTTCTTATTTCTCCAAGATCTTGGGACTCCCGAGCAGGCCGTCATTATGCTGGGGCCTCTTTCCACACGCCATCTTCAAAGTCTCCTTCACATTGCTGGTTAAACATCCTCACCGCTTTCCTCCCATTCCCTTCCCCAGCTTCATAATGAAAAGGCATAGCAGCCTGTAACAAATGCTTGTCAAGACTCAAGGGCTTCTAATTAATTCCTTGTAATGCTATTTCTTATACAATTAAGTCCTGAGGAACCAGCGACTTCCTGTCAAGGCCGGCTTTCTACAACTGCAGAATGACAGACTTTCTGTTAAGAAAGCAGCTATGGAGGCTTGCCTGCACAAACTCCTGCCAGCCCCTCCTTGCTTCTGCCATGGGGTCATTTTCCCTTGCTCTGGGACATCAAATGAGTTTGAGTAAAGTCACTCCCTGAGGTTGCTCAGCCAGGAATGGAATTTTGTTCCCAGATGCTTCTTGTGAAAATGTATTATGATACCTCAGAATGGTGATGACGCAGGGGAGGAGGCCACTAGTTCCTTCCTCTGGATGAGGTGTACTCCATGTTCTTGGAAAACACAGACATGAAGATGCAAGTCTAGGAGACATGACAGGGAGTGGCATGGAGACCAAGGAAACAACGTGTCAAGTTGGAGAAGGTGCTGTGCCCGCTGATTGACCATCTAGAACAAGCAGCAGTGGAAGGCCAAGGAGGGATCAAAACCAGCTGAACCCACCAACATTTTTCTCAGGACATAGAATTCTTGCAAAGCTGAACCCTCCCTTTTCTTACTTTATTTCGTAATCCTCAGCTTTATATTCAGAATATTCTGAGAACTCATCCCTATGAAAAATCAACATGGACCCTTCGAACCTTGTATTTGCAGATGGTTTTCAAAGTCTGGCTTCACAGGCCAGGAATATACAGGTGTCTGTTCCACAGAGGCCGTCTCCGGCAAAGCCTACCCTATTCCACTATGCTCTTTAGGAAACTTCTATGGCAAAGGTCAGGCTCATTTTTGGAGATAACAATAACAAAAGAAACAAAGAGGTATCTCTCCCATGACTATCATTCAGCACTGCCACTCAGATAACACAATAATCCAACTTCAGATTTCTTTAAAATTCTTTGTATGTGGTCCTTAGCTTATGTTGGGGTTATGAACCAATAAACCCATCTTAAATTGAAAATATTCAAAATAGAAAGGGCATTTTAGACTTTGATAATTCCATCCTGAAGTTAAAAAAAAAAAGTTAAGTGAACCATTGTAAGATGAGAACTTTTAAACACTCACATTCAAATTTTCATGAACATTATATACATGAAGTAACATGCCAAGATCACCAAGTTGGACAATGGCAGGGATGGGACTAGGATCTCCATGTGCTTGACTCAACTGTATAGAGTATTAATTCTCTGATATGACTTGTGAGACACTTTTTCAGAACTCATGTCTTTATGACTGTGTTTTCTGACACTTGTATAAGGATTATATTACATGGGTGATATAATGGGATGAGCTTCTTGACAATCCAGGGCAATACTAGCTTCTGAGATGACACATGAAAATTGTGCATTTCTTCCTAAATGTTGTTGCTATATTTCTTAAAACAGGGGCATAAAAGAAAGGACCTTGCTAAAAGTCCCTTTCCTTGTGTCACAGTAAACTCCATAGAAAATATAAAGAGTGTGCTGGTTCATATTCAGGAGTGAGGAGAAACCTAACATTTTGGATTTACTGTAACTAGCCACAAATTTTCCTTTTCTAGGGATGAGCCCCAGAAAACTCTATTTTAATTTTCCTAGTGATTTTATAGACTTAAGGCTCCTTGGCAAACTGGCTCAGGGCAACTTGCACAAGTACAGATGACAATCTAAAGGCTTACTTTACTGTGTTTTTAGACGGACTCGTTGTTTACCTAATGTATTTCTCTTTCCTCCTGCACATACCAGTAGATTACATTTCCCAGTGCCCCTTGCAAGTGGCTGCTCATTTGCAAGCAGAGCAATTTGGACAAGGAACCAAGGAATAATAAGGTACAGGGTAGAAAGCAGGAGGGGAAACAGTGTGCTGTGTGGAAGGGACCACCCACCTGCCAGCTGCACTCCACTCCACCACTGATTTGACCAATATTGCCAATTCTCGTGAGAATATGAACACAAGATACATAAAGGGAGTTTATTATTTACCAAGCAGGGTGGAAGCAGAGATAGAGGAAGACATGGACGTACATTTAGTGTACACGCTTAAGGTAGGAGGGGCGACCAAAAGACTACCATCCAGGTACTTGATTCTTACTGGACTGTGGTTCTAGTTTCTCTTCAAGTGGACATGGGGCTCCTGGGGTCCTATGAGGCTCAGGTAAATGGTAACCATCCCAATCTTCTTATAATAAACCTCACTCCATGAATTAACCTGAATGAGTCTCTGTTAGCTACAACCAAAGGACTCTCCAATTAGTGCAAATAAGCCACCAGTCACGTTGTCTGTCCTGCTTCCTGCAATCTGCCCAGCCACTGTTGTGCCACTGATGGCCACATGGCCTCCCACTTGGCCCTGACTAGCTCTTACTGTGTCTCCTGTCTTTTCAGTGATTGACAGTTCCAAGAGCAGAAGGCCCAATACTACAAACTCTCTTCCAGAGTGTTTAGTGTAGTGTCAGGCTTTCCATTCTCACAGAATCGCATTGTTGTTTTCAGGGCTTATGGCTCCCAGAGTTAATTACTGGCATCCTTCTTTTATGGAAAAAAATGTACTAAGCTTAACTCTATGTACCAAACAAATTTTCTTTCATGTGTACAGATTTGAGCATTTACAA
Organism: Arctocebus calabarensis; assembly: GCA_963573935.1. NCBI lineage: Eukaryota > Metazoa > Chordata > Mammalia > Primates > Lorisidae > Arctocebus > Arctocebus calabarensis. The sequence continues at coordinate 5,142 of CAUYON010077196.1, forward strand.
TATTATTAAAATAATAATAGACAAATATGAAAAAATATCACTAAGCTTACAAAGGGAGTTAATAATCTTCAGAACTCCAGTCCATTCCATATTTTAATAAATCTAAGAGTTGGGTTTGAACCAGACACATCATGTATCAAGTAATGTAGTACTTATTTTTAACAACAGATTCTATAAACAAGTGATCAACTATCCTTAGGGCCAAGTCAGTAACCATCTTTTTTCATAAGTAAATTTTTATTGAAACACAGGCACACCCATTTATGTATTATTTCTGATTCTTTATGACTGAGTTAAATGTTTATGACAAAACTGACCCACAAAGCTAAAAATATTTGCTAATTGACCTGTATGGAAAAAATAATCTGCCGATTCCTGGATTAGAAGGAATATCATCTTCACCATTTTCCCCATCTTCGTAATATTTCCTATCACTATGTCCTCTTTTTTCATCCTGCTATTTCCGCCCTAGTCCAGATGCTTGGTTCTGCTCCTATTGCCTGCAGTTCTACCTCTTAATTCATCCCCTCTTATTCCTTCCTCACTCTCCTGTCTGAGCCTTTGTCTATGATAATCTCTTCTATAAAGAACCAATCAGCTAAAATACTTTCAAGAGCATCAGTCCAGCTTCCAAAATGACAGAATTCTTGCTTTTAATTTGAGACGTCATGAGCAAAAGAAAAAATCCTTCCCAAATGAAGATTACAAGAATATAATAGAAGGCGGGTTAAAGAAATAACAACTAAAGTATTTTCCCTGGAAGCTCCTAAAAAGAGGATGGGAAGGGGTCAGATGGAGGGAGGATATAGCCTCATACAAGATAATAACAGTTAGTATTATCGGAAGTTTTTTCTTGTTTGGACATGCATTGAAATACTTTTTCAAGGTTATTAACTCAAGTCTAGGTAGAATTAACAGCATTCAATCCTGGACTGTGTGGGTGTCCTAAAGATATGAATGACATTTGGCTGTGAAGATATTTCTCCATGGCTATGTTTCCAAAATCTGACTGTTAACTGTACCCACTCCTAAACAGATGCCTATTCTAGCAAAACATGATAACTCAAATCCATGTCAATATAATTAAGTTTCAGACTGTCTGCCATATCACAGACAATGGCTGGGTGGATTTTCATTAAATTAGGAGGCTATGTGTCATGTGCTAAAATTAATTTGAGGGACTTGTGGAAGGGGAGTTGCTATTCTCTAGAGCGGCTTCAACTGAGATAAGATGGAAGGTTTAGAAGCTTCTTGGATAGAAGACACAGGCCACAAGTATTAATATGCCATGACAGAGAAAACAAGCAGTGGCCTCAAATGAGTCTCAAATTGACATTCCCAGAGAAGCTGCTCCTTTTTAGTGGGCCTGTGTCTCACATAGGCAACCCTGTAGGGGAGTTTCTGGGCAGGTAGGTCAGCAGACATTTATTTAACAACAATTAATCATTTTCATAACACTACCAAGAGACTCTTGCTATCAGTATTTAAGTATACAGACCTATAGTGATTGTTACTAAGTTTACTACTGCGTTTTCAGTCTGGCAGTTTGTAATCCATTCAGTTATCATTCAAGCTGTCACAAAGAGCTGAAAAATAATTCTGTTTTCTCTGATATCTGGTTGGCAAAGATCACAGAATATTTAGGAATAAAATAAATGAATTTATCTTTTTATTTAAACCATAAGTGAAATGGAAAAAACAAAGGTTATAAAGTTAGAAAAACTGGGCTAAATCTCAGCTTGCTACAAATCAGCTTTGGTTCATCTTTCTCCCCATTGGTTGCATCACCTATAAAGTGAGATGAATTAGAAGGAATTAGAAGATGCCCAAAGCTACCTAAGGAAAAGGAGACATTGGAACTGAATGCAAGGACAGGAAGACAGGCCGTTCCCCACATGCAAGCTGAACAGGAAGCAGAGGCCTGGCTTTCTGGAATGCTTCTCTTTCAGTGTCTGTGCCCCACTTTGCTTTTGCTGAACAGCTTGCTTTGCTTTGGTATGCACATGGTAGAAAATTTGCCAACCCAAGCTTATGGCACACCTAACTTTACAGTCCTAACAGAAAACTTCTATACTGGATTCACTAAAGAGATAATCTGATTGCTTATCCTGGGTATAATCCAGCCACTCACCATTGGCTCAATCATGACTGGATGTGAGAGGCAGAGAGGAGGGAAGAGGCTAGAGAAAGAGACTCATGTCTTATAAGTTGAGTGGCCAAAACTGGGCAGATGGATTGCCTAAGAGGGAGAAGTGGCAGTTTGGGAAGCTGAGGCAGGTGGATTGCTTGAGCTCAGGAATTTGAGACCAGCCTTAGCAAAAGAGAGACCCCATCTCTACTAAAAATAGTAAAATTAGCTGCACATTGCAGTGGGTATTTATAGTCCCAGCTACTTAGGAGGCTGAGGCAGAAGGATTATTTGAGCCCAAGTGTTTGAGGTTGCTATAACTATGATGTATAAAGTCACAGTACTCTAGCCTGGGGCAACAGAGTGAGATTATGTTTCAAAAAAAAAAATGGAGAAGTGGGACCTTTCCTGGGTAGTAGGAGAATGACATGAGGATGGATACATGTTGCCCTATCACCAGTCATTTCAACGGTGACATCTGGGAGCCCCAAAGGTGACATCCGGGAGCCCCTGTGACTCAGCTGGATGAGCAGAGTGATAAAACACTAGGAACACACTCATTCTACCTTCCTTCTATATTGTGTTAGCTGAGAAGGATTTGACTGACAGAAAGACAAAATCCAATTCAGCCTGTCATAAAGAATACACATTTTTATTGGCTCATAGAATTGGAAGTACAAAAGTGATGCAAGCTGTGAGAATAAAGTCTAAGGCCAGGTACGGTGGCTCACTGTAATCCTAGCACTCTGGGAGTCTAAGGCGGGTGCATTGCCTGAGATCATAAGACCGCATTTCTAAAAATAGATTGTGGTGGGCATTGTGGCGGGAGCCTTAGTCCCAGCTACTGGTGGCTGAGGCAAAAGGATCGCTTGAACACAACAGTTTGAGGTTGCTGTGAGCTATGTAGAGCCACGGCACTCTACTGAGGGTGATAAAGGGAAACTCTGCCTAAAATTAAAACAAAACAAAACAACAACAACAACAAACTGTCTAGTGGTTCCAGTTCTGGATCCTTGAATGCTCCACTATCTCCACACGTGAACTTCATCTTCCTCTTTATAATAACAAACAGCTGCAGTAGTTCCAAGCCTTGTAATCACATACAATAATGCCCAGCAGAAAAGAGAAAACTTCTGTTCTTGTGGCTTTCTCTTGAGAACTCTTTTCATGAAGGCCCAGAAAACTCTCCTTTCTCTGTTAGCTTTTTAAAATTGGAACAGGTGTTCATTGATGAGCTACTCCCTGCGATCAGAAGCTGATAAATGCCACAAGCTGATTGGCTTATACCTAGATTCCTAGAACAACCCAGAGACATGAAGTATGGAGACTGAAGATGAGAAAATGCCCAGTGTCGATTACTCTGATATTTATAATAAGAAATATAAAAAGTCATGCATCACTTAGCAACAGGGATACATTCTGAAAAATGTGTTGTTAGACAGTTTTATTTTTGTATGAACATCATAGAGTATGCAAACCCAATGGTATCACGGACTATTACACACCTAGGCCATGTGGTATATAGTCCAGTGAGTCTAGGCTACACACCTGTATAGTATGTTACTGAACTGTGGGTAGTTGTAGGACAGTGGTGGGTATTTGGGTATGGAACCATATCTAAACATATTAAGGTAGTGTATAAATACAATATTGTACTTTATGGAACCACCACTTCTTGAGGAGTCCATTTTTTTAATTGATTTATGCTGAGAGCTCCTAAAACTCTTGGAATTTTCTAAGTAATAAAAGCAGGAAAGGTGAAAGGAGGCTTTTTTATTATTCAAAAAGGCCCTTTCAACCACATCCGAATTTTAGTCATTAATGAAATGACTTCCAGAAAGCCCCTTAAGGAGATGGGGGTCATAGCCTGGGAAACTAACCACTTGGTCTCATGGGATTCGAGGACTGGAACTTTCAACCTCCTGCTCCACCACAACTGGCCAGTGATTTAATCATGCCTCAATAATGAAGTTTCCATAAAAAGCCAAAAGGAACACTTGGAGGTGCTGGCAAGCTGGCACAGATGCTCCACACCCTTCCCTCACACTTTGTCTTTGTTTCTCTTCCATTTGGCTGTTTATGAGTTGTATCCTTTCATAATAAACTAGTAATCTAGTAATTAAGCTCTCTTCTTGGCTTTTGTGAGCCATTCTAGCAAATTATCAAACCTGAGGAGAGGATCATGGGAACCTCTGATTAACAGTCATTCAGTTGGATGCACAGGTGACAACCTGGACTTAAAAATCAGTATCTGAAACGGAAGCAGTCTTGTATGACTGAAACCTAGCCAATGGGATTGCAGGACAGTCTTGTGTGACTGAAATCTAGCCAATGGGATTACAGTCCAGTCTTGTGTGATTGAACCCTAGCCAATGGGATTGAAGGCCATTTCCAGATAGATAGAATCAACCTTGAGTTAAATTTTAGGACATCCTGTTGGTGTACACAAAAGATGGGCGATTTGTTTGACATGAAAAACGTCCCCACACATCTGATGTCAGAAGTAAAGTGCTGAGTATACTATTAGTGTGAGTGTCATAGAGAAGAAAAGAAATTTCCTTTCAATTATACAATCTCATCTATCTGATTCCTCTTATAATAGTGATACAGAAAAATCTATTTGTTTGTTATGCGGGAAGAGTTAAGAAATTATTCTCTTCCATCAATTGTATGTCTAAAATTCCTACATCATGAAATAACCAATGTTTACACTTAGAAAATAGGGCTGAGCATTTGCATTTAAAATGTGTGCATATGAAAGGTCTAAATGGCAAACTTAAAATTTGGAGTTTATTTTTGCTGTTACAGAATGAGAATGAACATGAGAAGAAGAACAAAATACTACAAGGCTAGTCCAATCTCAGGAGACTAAGCAGTATACAAACCCTAATTGGTGCTACTTTCTAAACTATCTAGCCCTTATCTTCAGGGTTGCTCTGGCTGCAGCCAGCTTTACTCCTATGTTACAACTTATGTGCCCCTCTCTCTTACTGGTCCTCAATGTGCATTGAACAATGACACTGACATTTCAGATTCAAATGGTGACCTAAGAATCTCTAGGAATGAGTCCTCCACAACAGTCATGGGAACCTTTTTGTATGATACCAAAATGAGGCAACACCACCAGTCCAGTTAGAGAGGTAACAGGGGAGGGGACAGGCCCATGGGACCAAGAGCTATGTTCTAAATGTTTGCATGCTTCCACCCCAGATTCATGAGCTAAAACATAATCCTTAGTGCAGTGGTGTTAGGAGGCAGTGTCTTTGGATGATAATTAGGTGCTAATGGTATTAGTGTGCATATAAAAGAGGCCCAAGGGAGCTTTTTCACCCCTTCTTCCATGTAAAGACCCAGAGAGGACACCATCTATGAAGCAGAGAATAAATTCTCATCAGACACCAGATTTTCTGGTACTTTGATTTTGGACTTTGCAGCCTCCAGAACTGTAAGCAATATATTTCTAATGTTCATAAATCACCCAATACCAGGTATTTTGTTATAGAAGCCCAGCCCATTAAGACAGTGGCCAATTCTACTGATAATACACTTTTATTGAACACTGTTGCTGACAATGTGCATTCATGGAAAGACTGTCCACTTTTAGAAGTTTCGTCTTGATGGTCAGAAATCAACTTAGTCTACTTAGGACTCAAACACAGGATACTTTGTACACTAACCACCTAATATATCAGTGATACATCAAAGAGCATCATTTAGATAAGAAGATCCCTAGGCAACTTTCCTTTCTCAAATTTGCCCATGCTTCCCAGTGTCTTGACCATACAGTAAGTTAATAAAGCACATAGCACTTCTCCTTTGGGATGCTGTAATAGATGCTACTTCTTTGGGAATTAGTCTTTATACACCAGTAAACTGCCAAACACTGAACTTTCTACTGGATCCCTCAGACTAGGCATAAATGTCATCTTCACTATGTTTCTTCATCAATTTCATCCACATCTGTAGCCTATTGAAGTGAAACCTGGCAGAACACCAAGCAGTGGAGTCCACCCTGAGTGTGTCATAATCACCCAGACAACATTGTTGGGTAATGAGCACCAAAGGCACAACTTGGGCTCACACCCATGGACAGAAAGAGCCATCAGCAAAAGCAAGAATCAGCTTCTGTCTGTGCCTCTACAGAGAAGGATAATTATCTGATAGCATGACTGAATACCTGGAAATATCACTGGCAGGGGGTTGGGGCGGATCACAACAGGAGATGAAAATTCACAAACTCGGGATTCTGTACAAATTTGGACAGGTTTCTTGTGCTTCATTTATAAATGGAAATTATACCACTCCCTTTATGAACACTACACCATCCTCTTTATAGTGCTATGGGAAGAAAGAAAGAAGTCAGAAAAAAATTTTTGAAAATTTATCATTCAACATCTGACACCTGCTAAGCTGTGAAAAAAGCAGTAGCATTTATTATTATTTTACAAAATAATGCACTAAAGCCCTTTCCTTTCTTGTAAACACAGGTCCATGAAAATCCATCCATAGTTGTGAAAATAAACTAATTTGTATTAAATAAGTAATAAGATATAATGAAGAGGACTCTAAGAGGAGGCTTGTAGTAGATGATATCTATATTCAAATATTCCATATCCTCCTAAAATGGGGGTGGCATTTGACAACAGATGTGCCCATGTAATCCTGTGAATAAATTTTTTATAAGATATATCCTGAAACTGTTGGTAACTCAAGTTCAGCATCCATGATAACACACCTATGCTACCAAAAGAAGGAAGATTCTAGGGTTGATTTTATGGAAATGAAATAGAAGTGAAATGGGGTTTTGCTTTGGGCAGAGCAAGGGAACAAAAGCACTGTACCCCAGAGAGAGTTGGGAGGTAAAGAGGCCAGAGCAGAGAGGCAGAGAGGGATTTGAGACAAGAGGTAGATAGTTTTGTTGAATATTTTAGTCATGTCTCTGGATTTCAGGTTACTTTGGTCACCAAGGTCATGCAGTACCTTTGAGAGATATGTCACACAGGAGCACTCATAGAGCCTTTCCTATGTGGAAAAGCTTCCCAAATTCAAGCCCAGGAGAGAAATTGGGGTAGAGAGAGAAATGGGGGGAAATAAGACAGAGGAAACCATGGCTTTTGTGTAGAGGTGTGTAAGCTGCGCACTGTGTCATTCCAGGGAGCCAGTCACATCAGAGTGCCCCAGTGAGCTGAATCCAGAAAGATGTGCAAAACCACAGTCAGAAGGCTTGAGAATTGTCAGGAATACTCTTAGTGACTGGTGCCGATGTAGTGCCACTAATAAACAAATCTGTACAGCTGGCATCCCAAATCGCAGAGCTGCTGTGTGACCTTGAACCTCTGGTAAATGCTTACAAGATCCAACCATCACTGGAAGGGTCCCCAGTCCCTCAGAGGTGTTCTGTTCTCACCACTCACTCATGCCTTCATCATGAAGTCATAGCTGTGTTGTATTTGTCTAATTGGACATAGATTAAAATTACAGGGCTATTAAGAGAAAAAAACTATAATTATCTGAATAAGCCATTTGTTTTTAATCCTACCAATCCAAGTAAGTTTCATGAAACACATAGTCCCATTAGCTGAAGTCACTAAAGGCCATTGTGAGGATGGATGTCTTGATCCTCATCTGATAATGAATGCCACAGGGGAAAAAATATTAAACTTTTTCAGGAACTCAATGTTGGGAATGATCAATTAAAAAACAGAATATAGAACAAATTTATTATACAGGAAAGGGATAATGGCATGGTTTCTAAATTAAGATCAAGAATGACTCTTAGTATCTAATCAGAATTTTTTCATTGTTGTTCTAGCTATCACTTAAAACAACACAAATCCCCCATCAGATAAACACTAATAGCACATCCAAAGGAAATTGAAATTGATTTCTGCCCTAGCTTGCACTAGATCAACAAATTTCATTTATGTAGGATCCCATTGTTTTGACTCAAGGCTGAGTGGGATACAAAGTAACTATTTTAATAAAATCTAATTCTGCAGGAAAAAAAAATCATCATCCTAGATTTATGCTTCAGCTAGTGGGAGAATAAGAGCCATTATATGTTATTCTATTTACATGGTTGTTTTCATTGAAGTTACTTCAAGATGTTTTCCTATCATAGCAATGGAGAATTTTTTTTTCAAAAAAAAATTAAAAATAGGGAATTGCTGCTATAAAACATATACATCACAAAGGACTCATATTCCACATTTTTCTTAAACCACTTACCATAAAACCTTCATTTTTTATGGCCAACTTGGTGCTGATTTCATGATTTGCAGCCAGAAACAACTGATTTCACAGCATCAGTCTCTCATAAATCTTAAGAACCTAAGTTCCAAATCCCAAAGCAGTGCCCAGAGGCACAAATGAGATTTCTCCTCACAAGGTGTGACTTGTATTTGCAGCTTTGATTAAAAAAAGATAAAAACAAAGTTGAGAATGTGGCACTCAGGTTCTCTTTTACTAATGTTTAGAAAAATGTTTTGAATGTAATTTCAACTGTAAGCTATATGACTAGGGTGGAGCTCAGAGAGTGCACCTGCTGAAAGGTTGTCACCCGGGGATGGTGACACAAATTCCTAAGGAGGAGACGGCCCTTCCCTCCATAGCCATCTGTCAGTCCGCTCATGGAACCAAACACTTACTATACAGGGGGTTACAAACAAAATAGGTCTTATAGGTTTGTTCTTAAGTTGATTTTGCATGTAATAGGTAAAATGTAACAGGTACATTCACCTATTACCTGTAATAGCTTCCATTCTAAGTGTGAGTTGTACTTAAGTTAGATGTTTGTAACTCAGGGCCTGTCTGTATCATGTGTCCCCTTTAGAAAAGATGCTGACACACTAGAACAGGGTCGATACGATAGTGGGTAGGATGGTGAGAAAATGTGGGATTCTTAAGCAGTAAAATGGTTGAATTATCTTAAGCTACTTATCTTGCATAGGATGAAAAGTGCAGGGGTGGGGGCATCTAGATGAGAATGATCTTTCTATTTTCTTAGTCCTAAAAGGGCAATTAGATTTAATCTGTGACAGCCAGAAAAGTGTGGAAAAGAGAAAAAGAGCTATGTAATTGAGGACATCATTAATTGACTTGACAATTAGTTGTCCAACTGCTTGGCAACCAGAGGTGGGCCTTTGGTAGCGTGAATCAGAGCAGATGTAAGTGACTGAGTAAAGGGAGGCCGGATGGCAGCACCTGGGGGAGGGACACAAGATGAGGGTGCAAGTGTCACTCCTGAGTCTAAGACTTAAGTGGAGACAATCTAGCCTAAGGCCACAAGACATCAGCTTCTTTCGTTATGGATGAGAAATAGGCAGAGCAGGTATAAATGCAGATGATGTGGTCCATATATACTGAGGGGTACAGGAGTGAGGTCCTTGTGATAGCAGCATCCTGGCCTTCGTATTCTTTACAAATATATCCAGGGGCCCGGCTCGGTGCCTGTGGCTCAGCGGGCTAAGGCGCTAGCCACGTACACCTAAGCTGGCGGGTTCGAATCCAGCCTGGGCCCGCCAAACAACAATGACGGCTGCAACCAAAACAAAAATGGTTGGGTGTTGTGGCGGGCGCCCGCAGTCCTAGCTACTTGGGAGGCGGAGGCAGGAGACTCGCTTGAGCCCGGGAATTGGAGGTTGCTGTGAACTGTGATGCCATGACACTCTACCCAGGGTGACAGCTTGAGGCTCTGTTTCAAAAAAAAAAAACAAATATATCCAGGGGCCTAAGCTCTAGGGACACATGGACACAAGACAAGACAATGTGTATGGCAAAGGGCTAGCACAAGCCATGGGAAGTAAGGGGCTAAGAGGTGTCCTCTGGTTTGAGCACCTTAAATGGATCAAATTCTCCAAACCAATGTGGGCCCAGTTCATTTTGTAGAAAGCAGGGTTGCTTCCAGGGCACATATTAAGTAGTGGCCACTCTCTCCTTCCAACACATTGGACAGTTACTGGTTCTCCCTGAGTGTTCTGAGACATGGCTATATAAGAAGACTAGAGAAGTGTGGATATGCGACATAAGTGGAACATGACCTCACCAACAATTCCTCTCTCTTCCCTTTCTCTCCCCTGACTTTCTGATATCATTCCTTTATCCTCTTTGTGAATGAGTGCCTCCTTCACTAAAAACATCTTCTTATTCATTAAATTTCAGAAATAAAGAACGCTCAAAATAATCCTTAATAACATCTTGAGAAGAACCAACTTCAAACCAACTTGCCTGATCTCTGCAGTGCGCACGATAGACCATGGAATTTACAAACTCAGCAGACAGATTGTGACATAGACATAATGGGCATTCGAAACCCGGTCTGAAAAAACAGAGAGATACTTCATGAGTATACGTATTTCTGGAGTTTTCCTGAACACAGTCCCTATCCAAGCAAGACTAATTTATCTCAAAGGATTATTATGAGTCAGGAGCCTTTCTAAATGAAGTCACCAAAGAAACATAATCTCATTCTTGATTTTTTTCAAATTTCAGTGCCTTTTAACTTACTAAACAACAATAATTAAAACACAGAAATATTATATCGAGAATATTGGCACATCTAGAGAAGGTGTGAGAAGGTGATTTGGTAGAATTTGAGATTATAGCCGTGGAGATCTCAACATAAAGTCATCCCTACCTGGCAGAGACTGTGAGCTTTATCTACTAAGAGATGGCATACACTCTTGAGTTTCTCTCATACAGCCTTAATGCAGCTGGAACTCCTAATGTTTACACTCCAGATAAATAACTTACTCATTGTGACAATAGCACAAAGGCAAAACGTGCTTGGGTCTTGGTTCTGAAAAATGGGAGTTCTAGTTCTACCTGCCATTTCAGAGGAGTCACCTACTGCATTCTCTTAGAGCTTTAACTGCTTCATCTTAACCATCAGGAACTGAGTCTCTAAATGTAAGATCTGAGCCATGACCTTATTTTCGCATTTAGAGATAAGATTTGCAAATATAAGAAAAACAACAAATTTATTATTTAAATAGTAAGAAAATCATGCTTGATATAGGGAAACATAAGTGACTGATGATGAGTAAAGATATAATTTGAAATCAAGACTAATATCACTATGGGGAGCATATATTGTGGAGGTCAAATTTCCTTTGCTTATAAGAATTTGGGATACTAGAGGCAGAAAATTATTTAAAGAAATAAAGAAGACCAAGATGATAAGCTGATGGGATGCCTGTGGCTGACATTCTAGCCTGGCTTTTGTCACTAGTGCTTTTCTTCCTGCCTCCTGTCTCACCATATATTGTCCATGTGGCCAATGTCCCTGTTTGGGTCAGCGGTGGATTGCTGCCCACAATCCTCAAGTGTCAAAGATTGGCTGGATGGCAATGGTGGGAATAGGCAAAGCCTCTCAGGACTGTGAACACTCAAAGAAGTAAGTGTTCTCAAAAGCAGTGGTTTTTATTATAAGGCAATTTAGATAAAAAACAAACCTCCTTCAATTTAAAGCCATACAACTGGAGGCAATTAAACCTGCATGATTAAATTCCAGAAATTAAAAACCTATAAAAAGCATTCTAGCAAAAGGATCTGTCTTGCACACATTTTGATCATTAATCTGAATACTCTTTAGCTGTCTGATACCACTTCACCCTTTCCTTCATAACCATTTTTTGATTGATTGGGCAGTTTGTAAGACTTCCATGACGAGGAGAATCAAACCCGCGCAGTGTAGCAGCAGATCCATTTCTCTCCTTCTGTGACAGTTTTGGTGATTTAGGGGAAGAGGTACTGATGGAAGAAAAGAAGTTGAATGCCAGGAAACCAGCATCATGGAAATGGGTGGTTGATGAAAGGGGAGATTTAAACTCAACCTGTATTTTCTAATACAGTTGCTGGATCTGTAAATAGTCATTTTTCACTTAACCAGTCCCAGGGTACAGTGTGTGCCTCCTTAAGGGTGAGGAATTATAAGCCTAAATTGGGGAAGCAGGGTGGAGTGTGGGAAACAGGGTTCCTTACTGACTTGCCAGCTGGCCTGAGGTCACCATATCAGTTCCTTCTCCACCATATATACCCCTGTATTGAACAAGAAAGCAGATGAGAATCCAATCTAAGGGAAGAATTTAATCTGACATCTCCTAGTAAGAAAGCTATAGATTTTTGACAGACAGGAGTAATTCTACACTAGTGAACTATTGACACCATGAATTTGATTCACAGTCATATGGAGATAGAAGGCTTTTATAAAAACAGGAAAAGGTGATGTTTTTAACAAATGCTTAAGATTCCAATGGTTGGGTACTTTTATGGAAAATATGTAACTCTTAAAAAGTAAAAAAGTCATAGTCTGCAACTTTTGACAAGAGAGTGTACAGCTGAGCTTCAACACACACACACACACACACGGCTCCAGAGATGAAGCAAACACAGTGGACACCACTCCAAGGCATGACTATAGGTGACAGGTGCTGTAGCACTCAGAGCCCTGGTGACACCTCAAAGGGGGAAATTAAAAAATGCAAAGACCATACAATCCACGTATAAAGGAACTGCTAGCATGTAAGGAATAATAAAACAGAAGTTGTGAGAAAGCTGATAGATCTCCTATTATTTCAGAGACCATCTGGTAGATCTCCTTTATGTGTCAAAAATATCTGATGCGATTCCAGGAGACTGGGGAGACAGGAGCATGGTGAAGTTTCTTTCTAGATATCTGGCACAGACTGATGTCTTAGTATCTCTAAAGTAGAAGTAGAGGGCAAAGGGATTCGTTTAAATGGTTAACTTTCCAAATACATTTATGAGAAGGACTGCTGCATGTGTCTTGAGAAGACGACAATAACAGCAAAGGTGGGCTTTAAACATGCCATTTTGGAGGCTGGTTTTGTTTGTTAGTTGTTGGGGTTTTTGCGTTTTTTTATTTATTTTCAATTTTTTGGTTTCCACTTAATGTACTATGAGGCAAAGAATCAACATGCATCTGTTCTATCATAAAAATGCAAACAGTTGATATAAAATGCAGAGTAGTTAAAACCAAAGATGTATAGAGAAATATCTCTTGGTGTGTTTAAGTGTAATGGAGAGAAAATGGAGAGGTGTAACAAAAGTATTTCTAATTAAGCAATAACATGGCTAGAAATAAGAACGGAAAAATAGATACTATAAAAGTTTTAAGTTTTGTCATGTATTTAATTTTTATCATCATGTGCAGGGTTTTTTTATTAATCAAACTTCTTTGTAAATGGAAGTACCAAGGAAGCAGAATGAGTAAAAGTGAAGAAAGTACATACATTGTGCAATGTTACAGATATTCTAACAAGATCATGAATGGGTAAATTGGTGAGTAGTTTTGACTCACTCTGGTATCTTGGACCTTGCATTAGGTGGTGTATAGCTAGAAATAAATGTAACACAAAATAGAAACTCTGATCCTTGACTGTATAACTCACAGTATTCAATAAGCTTGAGTAAAATGAGGCAATAAAAATAGAAAATTACTTAAAATTATTAAACATTAGAAGAAGACTATTTCACGATAATATAATAACACCTAACAATGTCTTGAATCCAATAGGTTCTCAATAAGGGGATTGAATTATAGAAGTAGCTAAGTCCTTTATTCCTGTGCAGAATCCTAGGAACATATGGAATGTTGAACAAAGTTTATTATACAGAATCATTGTAATCAAAGATGGTATTGCAGAGTAAGCATTCTCAAAACTACTCCATGGTAGAAGCTGAGTTCTTCATCAAGTTTAAATTCTGTTTTTTTTTTTTTTAGCACTTGCACATGGATTTACCTACTTCCACTATTATTTACCACCATAGTCAAGTAATCTCAGTGTAATATAAATAGGTAATCATATTACTGGTTGAAGGATATGATTCTACATAACAATTAGTTGAAGTTTTAAGATGTGTAATCACCATTACTAAATGATGCAATTGAAATATTTCTCCTATTATCCTGTACCTCAGATGATTCAAGCATTAAAGAAATTAAAGTATCAATTCAATGATACAAAGTACTCTTAATATATTTTTGCTTTATCAAAAAGAGAGAAAGTTGAATGCATAAGGAAGCCAATATGAATACTGATGGCTGTATTTACTGAGTCCTCACAGTTGTTAGGCACTAAGCTGAGGGCTTCACAACAACCCTGTGAATAAATACTATACCTATTCTCATTTTACATTCCAGAGAACTGAGCCCAATAAAGGGTAAGGAATTATGCTCAAGATGACAGAGCTAATCTCATCAGAGATGCATCCCAGCGTTCTTACTCTCAGCTACTTGGTTCTACTGCCTTTGTACTCACCTTTTCACAAATAGGCCCCTAATGGAATGTCTATCCCAGGGAAATCCTTTTATTTATTTGTTTTTTAAATTAAATCATGGCTATGTACATTAATGCAATCATGGGGTACAATGAGCTGGTTTCACATACAATCTCAAATAGTTTCATCAAACTGGTTAACATAGCTTTCATGATATTTTATTAGTTATTGTGTTAAGATATTTATATTCTGCATTTAGTAAGTTTGACCTATACCCTTCTAAGATGTACCATAAGTGCAATCCCATCCATTACCCTCCCTCCCCCAACCCTCTCCCTCCCTTCCCCTCCCTTGCCCCTTTCCTCATATTCTTGTACTATAATTGGGTTGTAGCCTTCATATGAAAGCTATAGACTGGCTTCATAGTAGGACTGAGTACATTGGATATTTTTTCTTCTATTCTTGAGATACTTTGCTGAGAGGAATATGTTCCAGTTCCATCCATCTAAACATGAAAGAGGTAAAGTCTCCATCTTTTGGATGGGCAATCCTTTTAAATACAGGTTGTTTGGTCTTCTCATTATTTATCCCTAACCTGCAGTCAATAACCCGTGATGTCCTGAGGACCTGCCCACCTCAGGCACGGGGTGTCACGAGGGTTGACTGAGAAAGTATTTCTGCCCCTGTAGCCTCTTCTCCCACAATGGGGCACAAGCAGAAACTTATAGTCCATTACTTTTCTTCTCTCCTCTCAAGGGCCAGAGTGGTTAACCTTTCTATGGATAGAGCCTGACTGATGGGTAGACAGCAGATAAGGTTTTCCACAGTTGGTGAAAAGAGAGATATTGAGAAGTACTCAACACTTCAACCTCCCCACCTTTTCAATTCATCCCTATGTTAGGAAAAAAAATAACCTCCAGCTAACTGATGGAATGTGCATATTTGGAAACATTTTCTTCTGAGTTAACAGGGCAAGTACATACATTTTAAGAGGATATATCTTAATGCGTTATTAACCCATTATATGGCCTCATTAATAATCGAGATCCTTCTGCAATAGTTTCTGCCAGAAGCATGATGGCCTGTGCAGGGCTTTTCAAACTGGGTTGTGGGAGTGCTGTGCTCTGCAGAGAGGACTCAGAGGGCCAGCCCTTGCCTTCTTCCCCACTTCAACCACAGCAGCTCTCCTGTTCTCTGCTCCTAGCCTGGGTCCTGAATCTCATTTTAGGGAAAACAAATAAGCAACAGCAATAAATCATTCTATAGATTGTATAAAATGGATCACATATAGCAGAAAGAGCATAAAATTCATATTCAGCAAGGACTGGTATGGTTTCTACAATAGTAATAGTCAGTTATCTCTTCCTCAGAGCAGGTGTGGATTTGGGAAATAAGAAAGTAACAGCATCGAAAGTCACTGATTTTCATTACTACTGAACAGGTCAGGCACTGGGCAAGATCTTTCATTTTTAGTGTGTCATTTACACCTTGTGAAGCAGGTGTTATATCCATTTTACAGGTGACAAAACTGAGGCTTGGGCAGGTTGAATACTTGTCAAAGAGTTACACAGCTGCTGAGTAGTAGAGCTTGTATTCACCCTAAGGGGTCTCTGATACTTAAGACATGAGGTTCTTGAAGATGAGGTCAAAGTTACAGGTTTAGAGACCAACATAAAAGTTGGTATCTGAGGCAATAATGTAAGCTTTGCCTGCTTAGCAAAATATACACCAACCAGCTCTTCTAGTTTGCTTCAAGAGCTACATAGGAACTGCTCATGTGCATCATTATCATTCTGTGGGGCCACTAAGAAAAGGAAATAGCTCAGGCTAAGCCAGACCTCCCCCAAATGGTTCCTGTTATAATGTCTATGAACAGGAACTAAAAATGGTTCCTCTTATAATGACTATGAAGGTTTTCCTTATTATTATCAGTCTTAGTTGAGGATTCCATAACAAAGTACTGTGGACTGGGTAGCCTATAAACAACTGGAATTCATATCTTATGGTTCTGCAGCTACGGTCCTAAATCAGGGTGCAGAGGGCTCTATTCTGGGCTGCAGACTGCCAACTTCTCTTCCACCTGCATGTGGTAGAACGAGAAAGCTCATCAGGACACTAATCCCATTCACAAGGGTTCACCTTCATAACTTAGTTACAATTGACCTGATCCTTAAACAATATGGGTTTGAACTCTGCGGGTGCACTTACACAGAAATTTTCTTCTGATTCTGCTACCCCTAAGAAGCAAACCCAACCCTCTTGATCCTCCTCTTCAGCCTACCCAGCATAAAGACATTGAGGATAAAGATGTTAAAGATGATCCACTTCCACTACGTGGATGGTAAATATATTTTCCATATAATTTTCTTAATAGCATTTTCTTTTCTCCAGCTCATTTTGTTATAAGAATATAGTATACACGTATAATTCATATTAAATATAAAATATATGTTGACCGACAATTATTGGTAAGGCTACAGTGGGCTATTAGTAGGGAAGTTTGGGGTGAGTCACAAGTTATATGTGATTTTCAATTGGGTGTGGGGGTCAGTGCCCCTACTCCTCACATTGGCCAGGGATCAACTGCACTCCCAGAGGGCCCATCTACAAACACTATGACATTCACATTAGGTTTTCCTCTCTCACGTGAGCATATAGTTGTTAAACTACTAGTTTCTAATTGGCACTGAGTACATGTGGTGCTTGTCTTTCCATTCTTGTGATACTTTGCTTAGGAGAATGTTGTCCAAGTCTTGCCAGATTGTTGCAAAAGATAGAGAAACTTGGACTTTAACCTTACAAAAGCAAACTATATAACCGAATTGTATATGGTCCCTCATATTAGCCTGAAATTAAAAAGAAAATATATAAACATATGCATATTTAGATGAGTCCCTGCCACTTTGTTAACATTCAATAAAGGTGAGTCACTTTATTCTTGTCGGAAAAAAAAAAAAAGATGAGGGTTTCAACATATGAATTATGGAGGGGACACTAACATTAGATCCATTGCATTATAATTCTTATTTTTCTTATTTTTCTTATTATTATTTAAGCTCTTCTTCCTGCTGCAAAGAATGCCTTCAGATCAGAACTAAAAGGGACGGCTTTAATTTGACATTGGAAATGGAAATCTCTATAGTTATTTAAAAAAAATAATCTCTACATAGTGATGAGAAGATATTTTCAGGATGAAATGTTTAAAAATACAAACCAACATATATGATTAGAATCCTATTAAAAATATGTATTTACACATGTTTATTCTTACAGGGGAAATGTTTTTCCATAAATCACACCAAGTAGTTAATGGCAGTTATCTTTAGAAACAGGATGTTTATTGGGGACATTCATTTTATACATTGTGTTTTTCTATTATGTTTAAATTTTATATAATATATATGTATATAACAATGTTTTTATAGTCAGAAAAACAATAAATAACTGTTAAATGCCTGTGTTAGCATTCTGGTCTTCAGTATTTTTCTTAACCATGTCGTAACTTTGCTCAGGGTGTAAGCTGGGGAAACTTTAACCGATTGAAATAATTTGCAGGAACAGCAGAGCACCAGAACATTGTCTGTGTACAACATGGTTGTGAAACATTTTGATGGTATACGTCAGGCAATTTGACAATCACAGTGTTGTTACATTGTGGGTGTGTTTGAATGAGTGGACTCTGGCAAAAATGTTCCTTTGAGAATGAGATCAGAATATTGGCTATGCAGATGGTTGTAAAATTTTGTGGCAGAATAAAAATAGTCTGAAAGTCTAGTTTTTAGTTAACCAGATATTGTTTCCAAATGACATTTTTATTCACTGCAGAGATGGTGCTGGTATTACATGATGATGTCTCAGGCTTCTTCCTCACTATGATCTTTGTCATTTACTTTAATAGTCCCATCAGAAAAGAGAGTGAGGTATTGCATATGTGTTTTTAGTTTAAGCCTCATTGAGTAGAATGTACCCACTAAGGCAGTGGTTCCCAATCTTGGGTCGTGACCCACAGGAACTGTATTACATGGTCGCGGCCTTAGGAAGGTTGAGAACCACTGCACTAAGGGATAGTCACAAGCATTCTCCCCCCAAAAATGCCACACAGGAGAGGTGACCACTGCATGTGTTTCAATTAACATCAGGGGTTTTGCATAACACATATTAGAAAATGTTCACCTTTCATTGGAGAAGTTGGTGCCTTGTTAATTAACATGATAGATGATTCCTGGGTGCAAATATTAGTATTTGACACTGGTTTGGCTAAAATATTTTAGAACTATTGCCTACAGTTATATGAACAACAAAGCCTACTGCTAGGCCTGAGGCCTGGA
The DNA here is from genome assembly GCA_963573935.1 of Arctocebus calabarensis. Lineage (NCBI taxonomy): Eukaryota > Metazoa > Chordata > Mammalia > Primates > Lorisidae > Arctocebus > Arctocebus calabarensis. The sequence goes on from CAUYON010077196.1 coordinate 23,838, forward strand.
CACTTAGTTTCAGCAGCTGGAGTGTTAGCCCTCAATGATTCTGTGCCTGGAATCTGTGATGTAGAATCTCTGCTAACCTTATCACTCCTATGTGGTGACAATCTGCCTCTAAAAGATAGTCAGGTTTACCTCAACTGGTCCTTTCATGCAAAGTGTTGTTCATAGCACCTACTTAAGGAGGAAAGTTGAGAACCATCAATACATTGGTTCTGAGAATTACTTTCAGTACAATTGTTAACAGTACAGTGGGGGGTAGTTAAGTCTCTTCCACCTCAAACCTTTTGATAATTATTGTTTGTCAATCTATCAGTCTATCTATCTATCTATCTATCCATCCATCCATCCATCCATCCATCCATCCATCCATCTATCTATCTATCTATCTATCTATCTATATATCAGTCATTAATATTGTACATGACCAAGTTGAATATGAGGTCAATTTTCAACACTCCTATTTCTGGGTAATTGTCATCTCCTATCCAAATACTAACCAGGCCCAACCCTGCTAAGCTTCTGAGATCAAAAGAGACCAGACACATTCAGGGTGATATGGCTATAGACTCCAATCACCATCATCATCATCAGCAACAGCAGCAAAGCACATTCTAACAGAAGTCATGATGATTTGGGCAGAGAAAGGGGTGGATGGGTTGACATGTGTGTGTGTTTGTAGAGGTGCACTCCTTCAAATAAAGCCAACTCAGAAAGCTTGGTAGCACGGGATATAAGTCTTGCTTAAGGAATAGACATTTTATGAGAACACATCTATCTGACTTCTCTCCCTGTTACCTATCCAGATCCACAAACTACTGGATGATTTCAGTTCTTATTTGATCTGATCTCTCTTCATGTGCTACGGCTGACAATTTTTTTCCTATGACTCCACCCTTCTTGTTCTTTCTCAGCTGTCTATTATTTCTTGGTTTCCTTTTCAGGCTCCCTTTCTTAGTTGCTCCCCTAAGTTATGCTGCTCCCCAGAGTTCTATTCTCTGATCTTTTCCTTTCTCTCCGTGAGCAATCTCATCAATTCAGTGGCCTGAACAGCCTTATTTATCTATGATGCATTTCAGACTTACAGTTATATTCCCCAAACCTCTCCCACGTACATAGAACTGTTCACTCTGCCAGTGTGCCCTCAAACTCAACCTGTCCCAGACTGAACTCGGCACCTCCTTCTAGCTCCCTCGTCTCCCATACAAATAGTTCTAAGTCATGCCAAGACCCCTTAGTTACTCCTCAACTATCTCCACGCTTCTCATCCCTAATGCCAAAGCCCTAGTACTAATACTCAACATCTCTTCAGTGAATATTGGCTAAGTTCCTTCCTCATCTCCGACTTCCATTTCCCCTCTCTCTACTCCATGGGCCACCTGTTTTAGCTGGATCTCTAAAGCACATAAAGTTTGATCCTCCCACTGCCTTCACCACAAATTTAAACTTCTTAGCAAGAAAGCCCAGCTAACCTCAATACTGACACTGCTAACTCCATTTTCCTCTCTGGAATTCCTCCCCAATTGCACCTCCCACCCTTCCCACAGACATAATGTACGATAAGCTTTTAAGTAATCTTTTTTCAATGATAAAACTTATTTTAGTGTATTTTCAAAACATATACAACATTCCTTATTCATCTTCCATGGCCATTTCAGGAAAAGCCCTGAGCAAAACAAACAAACAAATCCTTCACTGAGGTAATGAAACTGAGCCTTAGAAACTTTAAGTGGCTTAGCAAAATAACCCTGCCAGAAATGTATAGGATAGAGCAAGAATCAGAGCTTGAGATCCCCAACGTACAACACCAGAGCCTTCAGATGCCGATGCTACTTCTGATTGCTTATGAATTGGTACTAGGAATATAGTTAACAATGAAGCCTCAGCCTTCCCCCAGGCCAGCATGTACCTTAGATGGTAGAGGAAAAACAAACTCTTCATTTAGAGATAATGGATAGTGCCTCGATTGTGAGTGATTAATAAAAAAAAAAAAAAAAAAAGGCCTATAAATTCCAATGTTTTCAGGGAGAAGCCATAACAAGTAAATGTGACTTTTAGGAGCATTCAAAACACCTAAACATGTCAGGTGTTGGGAGAGAAGGACAACCACAGTTAGAATGAGTAAAAGATACAGGTAACTCAGGTGAAGTGAAAATAACACGGACACAGAAGTTGCTTCCTCTGCCTGCTCCTCACCACAAACAGATACTTCTTTTCACCACGCAAAGCTTCTGTTGCCTTTTCATGGAAGTTTATCAAACACTTGAATTTCAAAACTGTACACGTTTTATTAAAGAACATTGCATGTGATGTGATAGCATTTTGCAAATACAAGGATCTTCCCTATATGTTTAATAGTCACTTATCATGTTCAGCCCATGATAATGTACAAACTTCAAATTGTTCTCAATCCCACTGTGTGTGACTCTTTCTCCCCAATGAGGCTATGCATGAAATTAAGGATTCATTGGTCCACCTGATATTGATGCGTAGATCAGGGTTGGGAACATAATAACTTCCTAAAAAAATACGTATTCTATTCTAAAGAATTCACATCTTCATATGTAATGACATGGTCAGAATTTTTCAGGTCTACATTCTGTAATGCTGTGAGCACAAAAATAAAAAGATTACAGCATGATTAAGAAGAATATACTGATAATTACGACAAAAGGCACTGGTGAGTTAGATTATGATGCTAATTGTGAAAAAGAAATACTTAAAATGGATTATCATCACAAAGAAAGATGAACAATATATAATTCATTGCAACATGAAACGCTATGTCTAAAGCTACTTGATCATCTATATAAAGTAACTTTATAAATATGTTTTAATCGCATTGTCATAAATCCATAAAAACCTCTAGTGCCTATTATTCACGTTCAAGATGTCAGAACTTCAGGTTTTTGAGCTTATGTTTTTCTTTCCCTAGATTACAGAAAAAAACAGCTCTAGTGATAAGAAAATACTGCTGATACAAGAAATTATTTTCCGTTTTGCAATTACCAGAGACACCTTCTATTTGAAGACTGCCTTCCAAAATTCAGAAGGGTCTCACTAGTGAAGCTGTGCTTTCTTGGGAAACTCTAAGAAAGACAGTAAGTCAATACACACAAAGGAAAAAAAAAGAAAGAAAGAAACTCAGGAGCATCAAGAGTCAACCTCAGGGGTGTATGGTTGTGCCATTGGCTGATTGAAATTTATTCCTGCTAAGGACAAAATTACATTTCATTTAAATTTGTTTTTGTGGATATTTTTCCAAAATAAATTATCCAAGTTCCTTACCTTGTGAAATAAAGTTCTTTTAATCCAAATAAATCTTTATCTGTTGAGTCTGGCCTACCACTATTAACACCAATTATTATGGTCTTTATCATGCAGGGACAACAGTGGGAGTTCCTGAGACAGCTATGTATCTGCTGCTATTTTTACATTCTGAGTGTGTTGGTTTTCAAAGAGGTTATGTGTTAATTTGTTTTATAGTTTCTGTGTGTATTTTATTTCATTATTCAGGTGTTGGGGGCATATTTTCCCTGGGGTGAAAAATCTATTGCTTCAAAGAACTTTTAACCTTTTAAGTTTGCTTATTTCTAATCGTCCAGCATATTAGAATGCCAAGAATATCAGAATTGAGTGTGATTTACTTTACAAAAAGGTTCTAAGAAGCCTTTAAAATCTAATACTATCAGCTCAGGGCTTGTAGGCAGCTCTTTTTTTTCCTGTCCCTTGGAAGCAAACTTCTTTGCTCCAGAGTTTATGGCTGGGTTAATTAGTTGGGCTTTGTTCTATTTTAATTAATTGCTCTTTTTAATATGGACATTTCAAAGTGCCTTATAATATTTTCTTAATGGACATATTTTTGAGTTGTAGAAAAGAGGTGCAGGGGAGTCAATATCATTGATTATCAAGTTTGCTATTAATGCAAAGGAACTCTAGAGTTCAAGTCACTTTTCTACCCATCAGATTCCACATGATGGCAAATTCAGGAATCTTTCCCTGCCACCTGGACTGGCATAGGTTCTCCCCCTCTGTGTTCCACCCACATATTTTTCTTTTCTTTCTTTCTTTTTTTTATTCCTCCTCCTCCCCCTCCTCCTCCTCCTCCTCCTCTCCCTCCTCCTCCCCATCCTCCTCCTCCTCCCCCTCCTCCCCTTCCTCCCCCTCCTCCTCCTCCTTCTTCCTCTTCTTCCTCTTCTTCTTCTGACAGAATCTCACTCTGTTGCTCTGGGCAGAGTGCCTGGCCTCACAGCTCACAGCAACCTCAAACTATTAGGCTCAAGTTATTCCTTTCTTCAGCCTCCCAAGTAGCTGGGGTTATAGGCACCCACCACAATACCCAGCTATGTTTTTTTTGTTGTTGTTGTTTAAGAGGGTCTCACTCTGCTCAGGCTGGTCTCAAACTCCTGAGCCCCAGTGAACCCCCAGCCTCGGTCTCCCAGAGTGCTAGGATTATAGGCGTACTTCTGGCCCCCTGATTCCTGGCTTCCACATCATTTTCTAATCTATATTGTTGCCTTTAGATTTTATTATATTGAAAGGAACAAAGGTGTTGCCATCTTGTAAAGACCAACGCCATCATAGGAAACTGTTCTTGCAATTTCGATTCCAAAGAGCTAAGTTTCACTTTCTCAGAAATGAGGCATTCTCCCCTCAGCCTATCCTCAGGCCCTCAGCTTATCATCGGGCATCACCCTGCAGCCTACCAGAAGCAAACACAAAGACTAGAGATAAACCCCACCTGTTCCCAAAAGTCTATAAAAAGTTGCCCCTCCCCTAGAACGGGGCCTTCAGCTCCATCTCCCTGCACTGAGATACTGGAGGTCCAAGCCCCAGCGCTTGAATAAAGCTACCCTCTTGTTCTTGCATTGGAAATTGGCTCCTTGGTTGTTTCTGGGTCTCTAAGAACTCAGAACTAGGCACAACAATATCATTTATTTATTTGTGACTCTCCCCCGATCTGCTTCAGACTGCTGATTCCTAAAGACCAGAACTGATGCCTCAGTGGTGTGGGCTCTATTCCATGTAGGTGCTGAATTATGTCTGGGTGATTAATTAATCCATCAACTGATCACAAGTATGCAGAGGATTAGTATGTGACTGACAGGGAGAGGAAAGCAATCCAGATCAGATCTAGAAAGGAAGGAGGAATGAGGACAGAAGCCTGTGGATAATGAAAGCAAACATGAACAAGGCTATGCAGTAGCAGTTGAAGTTAGTAGAGAAAATAAAATGCAAAAAAGAAAAAAAAAACTGATTGGAAGGGTGAAGGGATAAGAATGTTGTCCTCACTTAGTTGAGGTAGTGAAGGGAGTAGATAATAGGGATAAATTAGGCCCATTAAAATGTAGAGGGCAGGAGATTAATGTTGTCTCCAAAAAGGTGGCAGTCCTGGGCTCATTCTTTAATTAGTGTTTAACAGAGAGAAGAAAATTGGGCAATTAGAAAAATAACGACGACTTGGCAAAAACAGCTATGAAAAAGCTCAGGGAGAGAATGAACATACATTAACTATAAGATCAGCCCTGCATATTGGGATATTAAGGAACTTGGCATGTTTGCTGAAAACTTTTCCATGGTTACAAAAAGAAATCTTGTGGATCTGGTAAAACATGCCCCAGCACTCTTAAATGCAAAGGCTGATAAGCCCATATTTGGAGTAGAAAATATCTGTATCTGTGGGTTTCATATTCACAGATCCAACCAACCAAAAGTTTCAAGTTAAAAAATATATATAAGATAACAATATGTCAACAAATAAAATAAATCAGTATAACAATTATTTGCATAGCATTTACAGTGTCAGGTATTACAAGTAATCTAGAGATGATTTAAAGTGTAAGGGAAGATGTGTGTAGGATATAGGAAAATACTCTGCCACTTTTTATCAGAGACCTGAGCATCCCAATTTTGGTATCCAAAGGGGCCCTGAAATTAATCCCCATAAATACTTAGGGAGGATTATATAATCTGCTTTATTTCCTTCAAGTATAACAGCCCCCATCTCGGAGGACACTGGAAAGGTATAGGAAGGAACCAAGACTATCATGTTGGTAAAAACAATCACTCCTTCAGTATGTCCATGCCTAGGTTTACACACATGCACCCAGTATGTGCCCAGTATATACTATCCTCATCCAAAGTAGAATTATTGTTGATTTTTAATAACTATATATACAAATTATGCAGCACAGCATAATATTGAGGAAGACCAGGGCTTTAAAAACTACACAGCTCGGATTTGTATTCTAGCTTCATCTCTTCTGAGCCTTCTAAACTCCAGCTAGTCATCACGTACCAACTCGGAGTCTGTTTCTCATGTGTAGAAAGGAAATAATAAAGTCAGCTTGCGAGACATTTTATAGATAAAGCACCTGACACATTATCTGGCACAAAGCAAATAACTCAATAAATGTTCATTCCCTTTCTTTCTTATTTCAAAACTCAAAATGCAAAAGTGGTAGTGATTAAATTTTCTTCTTGATCATTCTTACCCTCTAACACAGTTGCTAGCCAGGGATAGAAAATTGCTATCAATTTGGCTGTCAAGTTGCTTAAAACATTCTAAATGTCTTCAGTCATCTAAGGTATTAGGTTTCTGGTTTGAGCCAAGAAAACACTAAGGCTTAATTCCACAGGTGCCTGGGAGAGAGGTTAGGTGAGCTCCTGGTGGAACCTCCTGCCCTCTGCTCACAAAAAGAGGGAAGAGAAAGTGCTTAGAACTCTCATATTCCCTGGTCCCACTTTGGTTACCTTTTTTTGCTAAGTGAGTCAGGAGTCTTCTCATCCTGATGATAGACCTGTCTGGTAAGGCCTTATCTAATTATATGTAAACTCCCTTTACTATCCTGATCAGCACATTGTTTTAGGAAGGATCAGCACATTGTTTAGGCAAATATTCCACCCTGAGATTCTTCAGAATTAGCCATGATACCTAAGATTGAGCAGCAAGGTGGTTCAAGCTCCCAGCATCCTTCAAACATTTCCCATTGCCTTTCTTTTTCCTTTGAAATGAACCACCCTTTTCCTCATTCTGGGTCTCATCTCCCATGTGCTCCTACTCCTGATACAGTAATCTGGAAAAAAAACTGTATATAACTTCAGACCTATTAACAGGCTACTGCCCCCAGGAATATTTGCATTTCTTTTGGCTGAATATTCAAGACAGAGATATTCTTAAAATGGCAGTTGCTATGTCACATTAACAACATGTGTCATGGCACAGAAGATCACGAAGCCCTTTAAAGTTGCCTTAGTCATAACTCTCTGCAATTTCAAGGATCATATCTTCAAGTTCTTAGCCAAATCATTAGAATAGACAGTTGAAAAAACATGGCAGCAACTGCCTTGAGTTTCCAAATTAAAGAGTTTAGCTCTGTTCCTGTGAACCTCGTAATGTAGTTCTAAAGGACTACATTCACTCATTCAAGGCAACAAAACAAACAAAACAAAACAAAATAAAACTGATGTTGGGCATACAAGAAATAAATCAGTGAATACAGGTGAAACTTACTAAATGAAGAATACAAATGTCTTCATACAATAAGTAAGAAAATGCCATGAACGTTATGCTAAACAGTTTGATGAAAACATTTCAGATTGTATATGAAACCAACACATTGTACCCTTTGATTGCACTAATGTATGCAGCTATTATTTAATAAAAAATAAATAAATAAAAATAAATGGTATCACACCATTAAAAAAACACAATAATGAACAATGACATCATAGGCAATAAGACTCATGGATATAGTCCACATAAATTCTCTTTCAAGCACTTTGGGATGGGGTCATAAAATTAGTAATTTCAGCAATAAAAGATGTTTCATATTTCAACTTCAGGAGAGAATATACTGCTCTGTCTTGTGGCATTTCACTTGCAAATTTGATTTTAATATGATTGGTTAAAAACAGTCTCACATGTTGAAAATTGAAAAGTACAATGTTAAAAAAAATCAGAGTAACTAGCAAGCTCATAAACTGCAGAGTGTTGGAATATTATGGTTTATTACGCATAGGTTAGATCCATGCAACAAAGACAAAGTCCCCAGATAATAATGTTTTGTATTTTATGACAGCCCAGCTTTCACTCATTTCACTAATTTAGCCACATTGATACTAATTTCTTTCACCTTCTCATGGACATTATTGTTCAGAATTTAATCATTTTGAAAGCAATCCCCTTTCTGAAGTCCCATGTCCCAATAAATCTGAAAGGGCAAAGACCTCCAACAAGGATACGAGCAGAAGTGGCCATGATGTAACTGGCGAGCTCACTTCCTGAGGTGTCTTGGATGCTGTGGCACCATACTTGAATTTTAATAAATGGTGACTCTGTCATGGACTCTCCACCTGCTCCTCCTCTGTTAGAATTTGGTGTCTTTACCCAGCTTCCTCCAGGTGCATGAGTGATGATAAGAGGACAGAGGAATTATTATTAGAAACCCCAAACTGTGTGTCACAATGTATCCACTATTCTCTAAATGCTTTCTCATCTTGTGAAAGCCATCAGCATTTCAGAGTGATTATCATCTCAGCCATAAATGTTCACCAAGTTGGAAGCACGCAGGGATTGGATGGCCATGAGTCCATTCATATTATAGGTTGGGAACTTATTTTCTCTCAGGCCCTATGCCAAATATTATAGGGAGTAGTTACTACACAAATAGGGTAGGACTGATCTCTGTCTAACCAAAAAAGATGGAATATCCCTAGATTACAACAAGCAAGAATGCACACTAGCTCATGACTCAATTACTGAGATTTTGTTCAAGATAACTCCACATCATAGTGAGAGGTGAGGCATATTGGACCAGAAGTACTAATGCATACATCGAGGTCAGGCTGGTGCTTAGTGATAAATCAGCAGCAGCTGCTGAGAGGATGAAGTTTGGGCAGGACATAGAAGAAAATGCATTCTTCTGTGGTGGAGGAAGCACAGGTTTGGGGTCAAATGACTCAGAGTAGATTTTGGGCTTCATCATGAGATTTGACTGCAATAAATAATCATTATTAGGAGAGTAGAGAAAAAAGCAATGCATTATGATTCACACAGTCATTTAAACATGAAGTCCACACATTAATCTACTGCACAGGTAAGGTAATTTGCTAAGATCTGAGTATCCAGTGGTGAACAAAGTGGGCAGAGGCTCCACCTGCCTGCATCCTATGATTCGTGCAGCCATTAAGCAAGACACATACATAATTAGCTGAAGACAGTGATAGTGTTCTGAATAGAGATCTCAGAGGGAAAATAACAGGGTGTACCAAAGAAATAACATAGTCACAGAGATCTGAAAGATGAGTAGGCATTACCATTAAGAGTTTAAAAGGGAAAGGATATCAAAGATAGGAAATAGTGTAAGCACAGGATATATAGCCAGAAAAAGGCCGGGAGGGGGCGTTGACGATGGATCACAGTGAATAAGAGACAATGGCCTAGGAAGATTAGGCACGGGCAAGATTAAGGGCAAGAATGTAGGCAAGAGCACACAAGGCCTTTAAGAATAACGTTGAAGTACTGTTAAATAAACGGGGAAGCCACTGGAGTGGTTTTTAGCAGAGATGCCACTGGATCTCATTTGATTCTTAAAATTAAGTCTTTCTAGATGATTGTATTAGGGTGAGTGGTAAAAGAAAAAATGGAAGAAATTATCATAGCTGTTCAGAGAGAGATGGTGGTGACCTGGCCCAAGGTGGGAGCAGGTGGTTATCAGGAATGAATGATCATTGGCTGTCATGGCAGTAGGGAGAAACATGTCAAGAGGAAACTCAAAATAAGGCAATAAAAAAAAGGAAATCAAAGTAGAAGATAGTGGGTATTGGAAATGTAGAAAATTGGCAATAATACCACAATCTACTTGATATGGATAAGAGTAAAATAGGAATCTGTTTTCTACAGCACATGTGTAGGGCTAAGAGGTTACAATAGGGCTGTAGCTGTGCAGGGCAAGTTCCTGTTACTAGAGATAATGTGGGGTCATTGGAAGTATAAGGTAGGGACACACACTCACAGGAAATAGCAAGGTTTACCCCATGCTGAGCAGTCTGAAGTGATGGCTGGGAATTCACTTAAAATTCTAAAAGTAGGACTAGGATTAGCTTCAGATACTAAGAAAAAGTCAGACCAGAGGATGAAAGCTGTGAGACCCATCCTCATGATGAGAGAGGACTGAGCTATCTCCAGGCAGCAAAAAAGGAAGATTTTTTGCTTTATTAACTTAATCTGGGTATATGTTTTTAGCAGTTTCCCATTTAAGAAAACTTGAAATTGCATTCACTTTACAAAAATGCTGTAAAAGAAAGGTAAATGACACACTCAAAGTTATTTCAGTACCCAAACACATAGGCAAAATAACACATCAAAAAAACCTTACCTACCAATACTCTCTCTCTATATATATATTATTTACTGTTTTATAATCATGTAACTACACTTTTTTAAGACTATAGAGAGATGTGCGTATTACAATGCATGGATCTTGTTTTCTGTACAGTTTGCTTTGTGACCTATAGTTGCCAATGTAACAAACACTACTTCTGAGTAGTTAGCAAAACATCTTTCACATAATTGCACTAATATCAGAGGAGATAAACCACTTAAGTTTCCTACTTTTTGTTGTTGGGTTTTTTTAGAGACAAAAATCTCTGTTGCCTGGGCTAAAGTACGGTGGCATCATCATGGCTCACTGCAACCTCAAACTCCTGGCCTCAAGAGATCCTCTAGCCTTAGCTTCGGGGAGTAGTTGGGAGGATAGGCGCATGCCACATGCTCAGCTAGTCATTTTATTTATTTATTTATTTATTTATTTATTTTAGAGATGAGGTCTCCTATTGCTCAAGCTTAATCTAACTCCTAGCCTCAAGAAATCTTCCAACTTGGGCCTCCCAGGGTGCTAGGATTATAGGTGTAAGCCACCATATCTGACAAGATTTTTTTAAATCTATTTTGTTTCTTTTCAAAAGCAAAGACCTTCTTTCTGATCTGTTTTGCATTTTTCCTGTTCTAAACTGTATTGATTCTAAGAAGAGATGTTTTGGTTTTCCACCATGGGCTTGCATAGATCATTACCTTTTATTATCTCTAGAAGTCATTAAGAGTCAATCAGAAGAACTAAGATTATAAACTTTGACTCTATATCCCAAAATAAACAAATTCTATCCTTGCTCATTTGGAATCATTTAGTTTACCTTTCAAATTTGTTAGATCAAGATTCACAAACCAAAAGATTACATTAATACATTCTATGTGCTAGTTGATTTTTTTTCCCCTTGAGGCATGGGAAGTCAAATGTACAATGCTAATATTTCTCCAGAAATGTTCTGAACGGTACATTTTTCTTCAAATAGGCAAGCAAAAGGTTTGTCTGTAAACATACTTATGGTCCTATTGGAGTAAATAAAAGAAGTAGACATATAAAATTCTACTATAGAACCAGGAAAGCATCCATACATTAGAAAGCTACTGTCAAGAACAGTCAATTGTTCCTTCACATAATTGAGTTCAACAAATATTTACTAATAGTCTTTAAGTAAAAGTCTGCTAATTGCTGCAAGGAATGAAAACAAGCTAAAGTCCTTATTTTCAAGGAAATTAAAATATACAAAGCCAAATAAATTAAAGATTTTCTTCATTGAAGCAATTAGTAAGCACAGCAAAGAGTCTGGATTTAAGTCTGAATTTGAATTCTGCATATAGCCTCCTCTTCAAAGCAGGAAACTAAGTTAAATAGCATACACAGATATCTATCTATATATATATCCTGATTTGTCAATTACAAGTATTTGATATATTAATAGAAGTAATGATATAGTTAATGCCAATATTAATTAAAAGCATATACATTAGCACATGGTATTCTTTTTCTCAAATAAGTAAAAGATTGCTTGTTATCTTGAGAGTGTATTTGGAATTTCAGTTCATGAATTCCCTAATCTGTTTTTGCTCCCTGCAGATGTTTGCCTGAGTTCTGTTTGATGCTATAATATAAATATACATGAACACTGAAGAACACACCCAGCCATCACTCCCTGCACCTACCTGTATACCCCAGTGTGAGCAAAAAGTCTGTTACATCATGCAAAAATATCATTCTCAAGTTAAATTTTGCTAACTTTGTCTCAAAATAAAAATATTTTAAAGCATTGCTAAATTATAGTTTCTATAGTTGCTATAAGAACAGCAATTAAGTTAATTTATAAATGGTGACATCTTACATGGGTTGTCCATTGTACCAATGCTCCCCTGGGAATAATGGTGTAAAGCTTCCTAATCTGAAGCATCAGTGTGTGGGGGGAGCATCTCTTGAGGTGTGCCTCCTTTAATAATTTAGTCTGTTGACTTATACTTTCCACCCAAGTAGTCTTGTCTTAACAGCAGTAAATACAGCTACAAAGCAGTGAGGAATGGCAATTGCTGAGGGCACTAATTACACTGCTTTGACTTGAATTAAAATTGCTAAACAGCAAATGAGATTACCAGCCTAAAGATAACCTTAATTTAAATGCAAGGCTGCATTTATCTCATCTACAATGTAATTTTCTAGAGGTGTAAAAAAATGCAATTTTAATGGAATTCCATTGTTTAAAAATATAATTAAAGTCCCCTGTCTCTTTCTCCTATCCCCCAAGACCCTTTGATTTTGTTTTATAGACAAGATGTGCAGACTGATGTAGAGGCCAGAATGAAAACATGCAGACTGCATCCTCATGGCCAGACATTACTTTGAAAACTATCTTCATTTTTAATGATTAACAGCTAGATATGGAAAAAGTAAATGCCAAAGGGGTGGGAGGTAGGGGAAGCAAGGGAAAATGACCTTCTTCAATTCCTGGAGCTATAAGGAACCCCACAAATGATAAAGACACAACCTACCATTTAATTAATGAGAAAACCTGAGGCTCAGAAAACCCAAGTGATCTTTCCGAGAACACAGGAGCAAGAAGGCGGTACTGCCCAGCAGGAAGGATGTAGACTTGAAATATAGAGTCACAAAATCTCGGAATCCCATCTTGCAGGCAATTTATTAACTTTGAGGCTTAATTTTTGCATCCATAAAATGGAGGTGGGGATATTTCTAATCTCATAGGTCATAAAGAATGCACGCAGTAGGCCTGATTTATATAAGTCCTCAGTAAAAGATGCAGCAACTTCCCGAGACCCAGAACCCAAATACCAGGATTCCCAGCAGAAGTCTGTTTCTATTACACTACGTTCCTTTCACCAACCCTGAGACTAGGACCACGCTCTCATGAATCACACCAGATACTTGATGTACATGTAACGGGAAGGGGATGAAGGAGCATGAAATAATTATATACGAATATTTCTTATTGGTTAATGTGAATTGAAATCTCAGTTTATTAATTACCAATGAATTATCACTGCTAAAAATACTGGGACTTATAAAGGTCAAGTTTTTATAATCTGTTTGTTTTATTAATATGAAAAGAACTCACACAAAATAAAACTGAAGATTAATCACAATTGAGGAACAGATAACTTCAAAATAAAGCTCTTCCTTATCAATGGTGTTTGACCCTACCTGCTTTCCACATCCACAGTCACAGACATCACACCTCAGGTACACACCATCTCCCAAAATGTCCATCACAATAGTTTAACCATTTTCAGCATGGTGGGACTGAGTGGATGCATGGATCAACTCCCAAAGGCACTTGAACTATATTTCTGAGAGCAGAATATAAGAGGTAGACTCTTAGGAAAGTTGCACACATTAACCAATTTTTTAATTTATTCTGTTATTCTCATTAATGAGAGAGGAGAGGAATAAATAAGAAAATGGAAAACAGAAAAACAAAAAGGAAGGAAAACAGTAAGGAGTTAAGTCATGATGATTACTAGACAATTGAGTCTTCTTCATACAAGGGTGGGTCAAGGAAGGCTTGTAGTAGAGTGGAAACAACCAAGAATTAGAAAGGAGTCTGAGTTTCTAATTTCGGTCTTGCCAGCATGTAGTTAGATGACCTCTGGCAGAGGTTTAAAATTTCATATAACCTATCAATAAAATAAAGAAATTTCTGTATATGTGTGAAAATGAGATACTTAGATAAGATTAACTCAAAAGTAAAGTTTGGATTTCTGTGGTTCTATGAATACTCATCACTTCAGACCTCAGAGACAAACTTCTTATGAAGATGAGAAAACCCATGTTTTCAATGTACAAATTTAGGGAAGATTTAATAACTAGTTAGAATTATGGTCTGGCCTTTCACTGAGTCCTAACATTTTGTTCTACTTTTCTAGAAAGGATCTTGATTAGTCAATTAATCACCTTTGAGTCTAATGCTAGAGTAGAGAAGTCCATGCTTGGTTTTACTTGGCCACACTCTAAACTCCTGAGTTGTTCTCAAGAAAACAGACTTAGGCCATGAAACTATAAAGATTCTTGGAGAGAGTACAGGGGAAATATTTCAAGAAATTGCCCTGGGAGAATACTTTATGAGGAGGACCCCTGGGCAATTGAAGCAACATCAAAAATACATTCCCGGGATCTGATCAAACTAAAAAGCTTCTGCACTGCCAAGAACACAGTAAGTAAAGCAAGTAGACAGCCCTCAGAATGG
>CAUYON010077198.1:0-14351 GCA_963573935.1 Arctocebus calabarensis
GCGGGCGCCTGTAGTCCCAGCTACTTGGGAGGCGGAGGCAAGAGACTCGCTTGAGCCCAGGAATTGGAGGTTGCTGTGAGCTGTGATGCCACAGCACTCTATCCAGGGTGACAGCTTGAGGCTCTGTCTCAAAAAAAAAAACAACAAAATGACAGATCGAAAGTTCTCAAGAGAGCCAGCCATGGTGGCTTATGCCTATAATCCCTGCACTTTGGGAGGAAGAGATGAGGGTATTGCCTGAGATGGCGTGGGCAATATAGTGAGAACCCATTGCTACAAAATAAAAAAATAATAAATCAGATAGGTGTCATGGTGTCATTTGCCTGGAGTCCTAGCTACTTGGGAGGCTGAGGCAAGAGGATCATTTGAGCCAGGAATTTGAGGTTGCTGTGAGCTGTGATGATGCCACTGCACTCTAGCTTGGGGCACAGAGTGATATCCTGTCTCAAAAAACAAACAAACAAACAAACAAAAACAACTCCTGAACATAAATATCCCTTAAAATGTTACTAAAAGGGCGGCACATGTGGCTCAAAGGAGTAGGGCACTGGCCCCATATACTGGAGGTGGTGGGTTCAAACCTGACTCTGGCCAAAAACTGTAAAAAAGTTACTAAAAAATTCATATATATTACAACACATAATGATCATAAGACACTAAAAGAAAATGGTAAAATATTGAAGAGAAAGAGGACCAATGTTTACATAGAAGAAATTACAACTGTACTGGCCTCAGACTTATTTACTAAAACAATAGAACAATGTCTGAAGTTGTGATAGAATATGATGTTGAACTTTTATTTCTGTGTTCAAAATTGTAACATGCAGTCTGTAATCTCATTTATGTCAAGATAAGCATAGAAAATATCTAAAGAGAGAAACACCAAATGTTACTAATAATATGAATAATCTAGCTAAAAACAAGAAACAACACATGTTGATTACCAAACAAGCCACAGCGTTAAGGGTTTTAGAAGTGTTCTCATATGCGATCTTCATAGCAGCCTTGTGACAGAGAGATTATTATTTTTTCTTTATTATTCAATCTCACACAGCTGTTAGAGGGCAGAAGTGAGCTCAGATGCCTTCTGAGTAAGAGAATGTTGGACTTCCTGCCTTGTCCTCAGGTGAAATTCAGGCGGGGCAGTGAGCAGCAGAGAGACCTCCTCCATCAAATAACTACAGCCCCAACTCAGTGGGCCCAGCACAGGCACTCTCATCACATCTCCAGTAGACCTTGGGACTTTGCACTTGACCAGGAACAACTGACTGGGTTCATAATGTTGGCTGATGTAAGGGATTAGCCAGTCCTCCCTGAAACATATTTGATTGCACTGACTTTCTTCCAAAGCATGTCTGTCATTGCTAAGTGGTTTTTCCAACTCTGAGTCACCCTAAACGGCTCTTCCAAGCATTCTGGTTCCACACAGAGTTGGAATTTGGGTAACTTGATATGATCAGGAGCTTCCTCCTCTCTCCTCCTTTCGGGTGAGCCAGCAGTAATTTGGCCTCCTCTGTCTACTCACATTATCTCTACTGTAGGGAATTTATACTTTCTTCACTGCACAGCTGCTAGAGGCCCAAATAATTAATTAAAATTTAAAATAAAACTATAAACAAGCATTTGCATCTGAAACTACAGGAGTAGGTAACCTCTTCAAGGGCTTTCAACTGACCAGCAAGGGAAAGATGATATTTTTCCCCAAATAATATGTTACTAATACAAAGTGCATATCCTATACACTTTTTAGTGTGTGTGTGTATGTGCATAAAATCAAACCACAAAAACTGATATTAAAGCACAGCAATCTGATTGTATATGGCAATGGGAAATTTACCCAAACATCAAAATGAATTCATGGAGAAGAGTGAGAGCCAGGACGCCAAAGTAAAATCACTGATGAATAAAAGTCACATTTCAAGGCAATGACTTTCTTTCTTCCAACTCTGGAAATGCCCAATAACTGATGGGCAGAAACACTTTTTTTTAAATTAAATCATAGCAGTGTTCATTAATGCAATCATGGGGTACAATGTGCTTGTTTCATATACAATCTGAAATACTTTCATCAAACTGGTTAACACAGCCTTTATGGTATTTTCTTAGTTACTGTGTTAAGATATTTATATTCTGCATTTAGTAAGTTTCACCTGTACCCTTCTAAGATGCACCATAGGTGTGGTCCCAACAATTACCCTCCCTCCACCCTAACCTCCCCCCTCCCCTCCCCTCCCTTGCTCCTTTCCCCATGTTCTTGTGCTATAATTGGGTTACAGCCTTCATATGAAAGCTATAAATCAGTTTCAATTTTGTGAGGTTTCAAGCAAGAAGTGAGTGAACGGCATGTGTTATAGATAGCAGTTTAGCCAAATATTTCACTTTTGACCAAATGAAAAAGTTGAAGAGGTTAAGTGACTTTTTCAACCACCTTGGAAGCACCTAGATTTACTTTCAACCTTGGTATTCCAGTTCCAGACAACTTGATGGCTCTAATGGCCCTGTCTTTATTATTATTATTATTATTATTGCTTAAAATTTTTATTTCAATGTATTTAGGCGGTACAAATTTTTTTTTGTGAAGTAGATGAATTATAGAATGGTGAAATCTGTAACTCTCGCCAGGGTAGTGTACATTATATCCAATAGATAATTGTCTATCCCTTCCCTTTCCCGCCGCTCTCCTCTGAATGTCCCATGCCATTGTGTCTCTCTGTGTTCCCAGCATGCCCAGTATTTAGCTCCCACTCCAAAGTGAGAATAGGTGGGGTCTGTTTCTCCATTACTCAGATACTCACTTGGGATAATGGCCTCCAGTTCCATGCAAGTTGCTGCAAAAGAAATTACTTCACTCTTTTTTATGGCTCAGCTATATCCCTTGTGCTTTCTGATCCCCCAAACAAAAATAATCACTAACTTCGGTAACGCATGACAATCCTGGAGATTGTTTGTTTTCTGAGGTTTTGGGGAGAGAATGGGAATTCTCTGAGCCCTAGCTCTGTGCCCAGTCCCATGCCCCTTTGTAAAAACCTCATTGAGTTTTTACACCTCCTACGGGAAATAGGCATCCCCAGGTAGCAGGTGGAGAAGGGACCCGGGGGGCTGGGCGACTTGTCCAGAGTCACGGATCTGAGACTGTAAAATGCCTTTATTAGGCCACATCATTGAGGTGGGGCGCTTTGCACTGGTGTGAGGGTGCTGTGGAGTAGAAAACTGGATCCTTAATAATACTTTTTAAACTCTTTCTTCATGTGGAGTTTCCCAGCTGATGATGAGCTGAGCTAGTAGAATGCAGTGAAAGGTCCCAATTCCGACTCGTCAAGGGGAGGCTTGGCCATGTCACCTTCACTGCTCTCATTACATGGTTTTGTAAGTTCAGAAAATGAGAGAGACAACAATAACTCCAGTTCTCCTGAGAGGTTGAAATCCCAGAAAGAGAGAGAGAGTCAGTGAGTTAATCAGGAAAGCCTGCAGTACTGGCAAAGGACCAAAGCGATTCCAAAGACTATAGAGAAAATGAAAATCAATACACGTATGAGTTTGGTGGTAAACAACAGGATGGGAGTAGGTCATAAAGAAGAAGAGAGAAACACAGTAGAAGTGTCCCAAGGCAGATGGAAGGGAGACTAGTGTTTCCTGCACATCCTCCAACTGCCAAGGATTCTACCAGGATGCGTACACCTCATTCAATCCTGCGGTGACTGGTATCTGAGGCTCTATGAACTTTGTGTGCAAATATGGTGATAGTTCTTTTATTTTTCCAAGTAAACTTCAAGATTGGCGCCCAAATATGGTTGTCTACTTTTAGGTCTCTGCATCAGTTTCACCAGAAAGAAATAGGATTTTCTGCCGTCTGCAGGTGTTGGGGATGTGTGAGAGCAGTGGAATATTGTACAACTTTCACACTCAAGCAGGAAAAGCAGTAGCTTTTAAACAAGCTGTGACCACCATTGCTTGTTGTCACCTTCCTGCATTGCTTTTATAAACAATTTTATTGAGCTATATTTTACAGGTTATGCAATCTACCCATTTGCATGATATATTTTCATGATTTTTGACAACTCTACCAAGTGAGGCAGCCTCCATCATAAACCAGTTTTAGACCATGTGTTATCACACACATGCCCCATACGATACTTTATCCCCATTTTGAGTTATTTGCCATTCCCTCCCAGAACCCTACAAAACTACGAATCTGCTTTCTGTTTCTATCTTTTCTTTTTTTGAGACAGAGTCCCACTCTGTCACCCAGCTAGACTGCAGTAGTGTCATCACAGCTCACTGCAACCTCAAACTCCTACGTTCCAGTGATCCTCCTGTCTTGGCCTCCCAAGAAGCTGGAACTACAGGTGTGCACCACCATGCCCAGCTAATTTTTTTCTATTTTTAGCAGAGTGAGGGTCTTGCTGTGGCTCGGGCTGATCTTAAAGTCTGAGCCTCAAGCAATGGTCCCCCCTTGGCTAGCAGAGTACTAGGGTGACAGATGTGCCCCAATGCACCCAGCCTTGTTTCTCCTTTTCCAGAAGTTTCATATAAACAGAATTATATAATGTGTGGTCTCTGTTCTTTTTTTCTTTTCACTTCGCATAGAGTATTTGTGGTTTGCCAGTGACGTGGAGTGTGGTGGTAGTTTGCTCATTTTGTTGTTGAGGGCTGACCTATCATATGAATACATCACATTTTGTTTATCAGACCTGCATGGTATTATTCACAATAGCCTCAAACTTCAAAGAAAACCTAAATGCTTTCTGAAACTGATCTGCATTTGTGGTTCTCACACTTGGCTACACGTGTTCATTTTCATTAAATGGACACAAGGGAGAGCTCAGGATACTGGTTTGTGACCCAAGCTGTCCAGGTGATGCTGAGAGCCATGAGGACCACTTTCCCACAGACTCCAACAGGCGATGTGTCTCTCTTCTCTTTCCATGGGTCTGAGGTCAGTGGTCAGTACACTCCTTCCCTTAAACCCCAGAACGTGGACCACTTGACAGATTTCCCAACTGGAGGATGAAGACCCCACTGTCCCCTAGGGGATGCTAACTTCAGTGGTTCACAAGTGATTTCTGCTCCGAAGGAGACTCTTCCAGTGACTCCAAGATACCAACCACTGTACTTCTAATTAGAGGCAAATTTTATGACTCCAAGGTCCTCTGCCTCTCACCACATCCTATTTAATGTCTCAATTAATAAGACAGAAGAACCACATTCAGTGACTGCTGTGTCACAACTTGCACAACCATCCCATCATACAAGTGTATTATTACCCTTATTTTCAGACACTGATCCTCAGCTAGGTTAATTGGCCAAGGACATGCCGTTAGTAATTGTAGATCTAGCATTTTAGCTCAGATCTTCTTGACTCCAAAGGCTGGGAGCTTTCTCCCACAATTCATTGGCTTCTCTCCACTTTTCTTCTCTGCAGAGCAAGGATTCCTACATTCCCTTTAAAATGCAATTTATTCGTAAATATATCCTTGCAAAGCGCATTCTGTCTACCTTGTTTTCTCTTTTCCTGCCTCACTCTTGTAAGAGAGAGCCCTTAGGAAGGCCCATTCTGTTTCTAAGTGTACTTTGCCTTGTACAGAAGGTCTCTCTCCAAATCTCCAGTGGCGGTGCCCCGGAGAGTTGCAGCGGTGTCCTCCTACCCTTCCTGTGGGGTCTGTAGGGTCCCACATGCTACAAAGTCCTAGTCCTTCTCTGAGTCAGAATGCAGCCCCAGGCCACCCTCACCTCAGGGGGAAGATAAAGTAGGGCAAATTTTACTTTTCGTCAAATAAACAGTTGGATTCTATTAGAGTGTGGTGAGCAAGGCAGGGCGTTGCTCCATTTAAGCCCTTATCAGAGGCCTGCAAACACTTTTTTGCAATGTGGCTGGTTTGAAATTCTCTGTGGCAGGTAGAGTGATGATTACTGGGTCAGCCTCTCAGGGTCCCGTTCCAATGCCTTTGCACAAAGGTTCAATTTGTCAAATTTCGCTCTTCCTATTGAGGGGACTTTCTAGAGGTCAAGTTTCACCAAATCCGTGGCAATTGCAAAGAGGGGATTCTGCTCCAAACCTTAGATGACATCTTAGGTGCCCTATTTATAATGTACATGATGTCAGGCAAGTCATATCACCTCTCTGAGTCTCGGATTCCCACCTACCCCTGCTGCTTTATTCTAGCCATAGTCTCCTTTATTCTTTCTTTTCATCCACCCTGCTTCTGAGTTACCCCTAAAGTCACCACACATACAGAAAATGGAGAAGTACAGCTAAATGTACCTTTATTCATAAAACATTCATTACAAAAATTTACAAAATATTCTCTGCGTGTTGCCCCCCCCTTTGTAAAACTGTGTAATGAATATTTTATAAGTAAAAGTACATTCAGCTACAACTTCCCATTTCCTTGTGTGTGGTGAACTTTAGGGATGACTTTTGGGACGCCTATATTACCCCAGGACCTTTGCATATATGATTTTCTCTGGCTGGAACATTCACAGAACAATACAGCCAAAAAAGCCATTGTTGTCTATCTCCCCCATTGTTTTTTAGATGAGGAAACTGAAGCACAGAGAGGGGAAGTGACTTTTCCAAGATCGCCCATGGGTTAATGGCATTTGACATTAGAGAGAGGAAGGCAGAGAGCAGAGGGGGCATAAAGAGCCTCAGCCTAGAAGAAAGAGCTGTCGGATCACGGGAGTCTTGGCATCTCTGGAAAAGTAGAGAAAAAGCCATTCCTGTATATGCCTTATAGGGTAAGTAGCACTTTGCCCATTTTGCATATACAGAAATTGAGGCTCCGGAAGATTAAGCAGCATTTCCAACGTACACAGCTGGTAACTGACTGAACTGGGATTCACTCCAGGGCTCTCTGCCTTGTAAGCCATGTTATATAATTTCAAAGGCTGCGTGCATGCTGCAAAAACCCTACAGCGCTCTGCCTTCAAACATCTCTAAGCCTGCTCTCCTCTCCAGGATCAGCTCAAATTCAACACCTCCTTGAAGATTCCCTGCACTCCCCTTCCTGAACAGACTGTCCTCTTTCCACCGCACATCACGTGGCACCTTGGACAGCACGGCGTGTGTATCTCTGTGGAGCTCTTCTCATGTGATAATCTTTTTTTTTTTCTGTAGTGTTTGGCTGGGGCTGGGTTAGAACCCACCACCTCCGGTATATGGGGCTGGCACCCTACTCCTTTGAGCCACAGGTGCCACCCTATAGTCACTTTTTTGTTGTCCTGGATGTCTCTTCCTCTTGATCATGACATGTGGAGGACTGAGACCGTGCATGAACTTCTATCTCCCTCATTCTTTTTTAGATAAGGGAACTGAAGCACAGAGAGGGGAAGTGACTTTTCCAAGATCACCCATGGGTTAATGGCATTTGACACAGACTCAAGAGACTAAGTGATTTAGGTAATGATTTGATGAGCCCTCTATGTTAAAAATATCACTGTCATCTCTTCATTACCGACATACAAAGCTGTACATGGAACTGGTAACAGATCAATTGGTATAATCACTATTATGCGCCCAGTGGGCCCATTATATGTCCTCAGCAAATACTTTCTGATGTGTTATAAAGGTGGTGATGGGGGTTTTCTCCAAGAATAACTTTTATTCCAGGTGCATGTCGATTTTTTAAGTAAAGGATCCTCAGAATTAATATGAAGACAAGTTAGTTCATTAGGAAAGAAAAATTACAAGAACTCATGCCCACTACACTAAAAAAAGGAAAACACGCCGACACTGAGGATGAAAACAAGACCATCAACACTGTGGAGAGAGGCCCTTTCCTCTCCCCAGACATGGAGAACATTCCGTGCTGCTAAGCATCTTGCACACTGTGAGTTTCTCAAATAGGAAACTTCTCGTTCAACATCAGGCATGGAGTGTTCCTCTTGCATCTTAAACATCCCTCTGGCCACCTCCACTCCCAGTACCACCAAAATGCACTTTCAGTCCCAATATAACTGGGCGCGTTTCAGGAGAGAAGCTCAGCGGCGGGATTGTAGGTGGGCAGGATCGTAGAAGTCCCCTACACCATGAATTCGTGTCGTCATTGCACCCAGCTGCATCTGCCCCAGTTCCCAAGACCCTGCGATGCCCTTCTCTCTGCTAATGCTTTCCTGTTGGGATACTTTGGCCACAGAAACCCCCGAGTCACAGGAATGTCTACCTCAGTAGAACATTGCCAGGTGCTGAACCAAGAAGGACCAAGAAGAAACAAGAGAAGAACCCTCTGGGCCATGTACCAAATACCTCGCCAAATTCTCACAACCACCCTGCCGGGTCTCATTAGCTCAATTTTGTAGAAAGGTAAACAGTATTCCTGGGATGCAAGAAAAGAACACAGAACAGATCCGAGTTGGTCTGATTCACTCCTAATGGCTTTTAATAATCCAGCAAATGGATTGTATCATTTACTTAACAATTCTCCCTCTTTCATTCATTCATTTGTTTGTTTATTTATTTATTTATTTTTGAGACAGAGTCTCACTTTGTCCCCCTGGGTAGAGTGCCATGGCATCACAGCTCATAACAACCTCTTGGGCTCAGCCTCCCAAGTAGCTGGGACTATAGGCACCCACCACAACACCGGGCTCTTTTTTAGAGATGGGGTCTGACTCCTGCTCAGGCTGGTCTTGATCTTGTGAGCTCAAGTGATCCACCTACCTCGGCCTCCCAAAGTACTGGGAGTACAGGTGTGAGCCACTGTGCCTGGCCCATTTCCCCTCTTGTTAAACAATGACATTGCATCCTCCTTTTCACTATTATAGATAACGCCACTTCTTGTCTATTAGTTTGGTTGTTTTGGGGGGTTTTTTTGGTTGTTTTTTAAAACATAAAACATTTTGGCTGTATTTGGGATTGTTGCCTTGGAGGTAAAATTCTTGAATTGAAAAGCGTAGATATGGTTAAGGCTCTTGATGTGCATTGCCAAATTGCTTTCCAAAAGGGCTACACAAATTCTCTCTGCCTCCAGCAGTCCGTGAGAGGATCAGTTTTCCCACACCCCCCATCAGTTTGGGTTTTCTCATCTTTTTGGAAATGTTACACATTTGCCAGCTGAAAATAGTATTGCCATTTTAATTTGCATCTCTTTGATTACTAGTCAGGTTGACACTTTCCCATGTTTTTAAAGCCATGTTGTCTCCTCTTTGTGATTTTTATTTTCCTGTCTATTTTAGACCTCAGGATCTTAGTGATTTCGGTAATGATTTTATAAGCTCTCTATGTTAAAAATATCAAGCCTTGGTTTGTCATCTTTGCTTAGAATATTGTCTCATTTTGCTTCTAGTTAACATTTTTTAAACCGAAGACTTTTTTTTTTTTTTTGCCCTTGCAGTTTTTGGCCGGGGCTGGGTTTGAACCCATCACTTCCGGCATATGGGGCCGGCACCCTACTCCTTTGAACCACAGGCGCTGCCCAGAACCAAAGACTTTTTTTTAAAAATGCGATTAAATACATCAATCTTTTATTTTATGGTTTTATCCACCCAAAGTCCTCTCTGTTTCAGCAACTTGGTAAATGTTCAGCTTTATTTTATCCTGGTGATTACTTATATTAAAAATTTTAAGTCTTTTACCCTGTTTGAAGAGTGGTTTTTTTTCTTCTTGATGAAAGGATCAACTTGCATTCATGCCAAATTGTTCACTAACATTTGTCCCAACGGTATGCACTCAATAATCCCTTGACTTCTCCACGGCTTGTTACCGTATAGTAACGTCCTGCTCCTGAGAGTAGCTGTTTTTCATCCCTCCCTTCTCAAGCCATTTAAGTAAAGGATCCTCAGAATTGCCTGTTGAGGCCCCAGCAGAAGTCCTTTCTTGTCTTTGTTCCACCCACCACCACCACCTACTCAGTTCCTCCTCTGGCAAGTCCCCAGAGATATCCTTGGACTTCCAGCCAAAGAGTTTTCCATCTTGAGTGGCTTTTCTTTTTAATTTTGCATTTGCAATGCCAGGCTACACTCTGAGAGACCTGAGCCTCCCTGAACAATTCCACCTGGGAAACACCGCAATAGTAATTGCTTGTGGGAAGGCTGCTTGTGTGTGAACTTGCTAAGAACTGCCCCCATCAGAGTAGTTTCTCTCTCTCTCTCCTGGATAAGCTTTAAGGTGGGAACAGCCTGTACATTCTTCCAGAGAAGTGCTGCAGGCTTTGAGAACCACAGAGCCCTCTTCTTAGGCCAAGAATGGGGAAATAACTTACTCCCATATAAGAAAACTAAATCGTTATCTTCCCAAAGACAGAAAATCAATAAATAATGTCCAGGAAAGGACAATCGAAAAAAAAGTAATGTGTGCACTTATAGAAGTATGGTACAGAGATAACTTTCTGGAGGAAAGAGCCAGCCATTAGAAATCCTTCCTTTGGGAATGTATCCAAGAGGAGAGATGAGGAGGCATAGGCAAAGAAGGCTTCTACTTTTCCTTATAAAATTGATTCATACTTTCAACTATGTGCATGCAAATTCTTTGATATAAAAAATTGTTATTAGATTGTTATCTTAAAATTGATTTAAGAATCACCTGCTTACAACAAAACACAGAAGGCACTTTCTTATCACATGTCTAATGAGCAAAACTGAATCTTTCTTTTGTGATCTCCTGTCTTAATAGTAGAAATCCTCACTCCCCAAGCCCATAAACGGAGATGATTTGGAGTTTAGAAGATTGATATTAATGTACGTTGATGCCCAAAACACTCTCTGGATGTAGGCAAATTATTCTTTTAAAAACAAAATTCTCCAAAGATACTTGCTTTTCCTTGGGTTATCTTTTGCCTCTTTTCTTTGAAAGGGATTATCTTGGTCTAAACACTTAGAGAGAAGGGACAATATTTCATTGGTTTCATTATCCTCAGCATATATCACATGGTTTTGTGTTTGTGTATACTGTACTCAATGAGTATTTGTTGAATGATTAAGAGAAGAGAAGGGACAAGGAGGGGAAAGGTGAGAATAAGGGAAGGGGTGGAGAGAGGAGAGTATTCTTTCCTAGAGTTTATGTATCCATTTCTCTCTTTGGAAAGACAAGGATTTAGGTCTCTTATATGAAGTGAATTACTTCCCCAATCATGAACTAGGATCAGAGCTCCATGGTCAAAGCCCAAAGTAAGCACCTCTTTCACTCTACGTTTATCATCACTCCTAAACCAGGATTCACTATTAACTCAAATCTAACTCCTTAGAAAAGCAACTGACAAAATGAAACTCAAGGTCGAAACAAGAAAGAGATGTTCTGTTTAGTATAATAAAGCACAGAAGAAATATGAGCACGACACTAATCTTTGCAGCACAGAAGTTTCGACTGTATTGTCAATGCTTCAGCTTGAGGTCAAACCACCAAGAGAACTGTGTCCCTGGCTCCCACAATCTCTCTCTTTCCTCCACCCTTATTACACTGTATAAGTAGACATAGGTGATAACAACCCACAAAACAAGACTACTATGGTGAAGAAAGAGGTACTAAAACTCAGAATCGTGTAAGTCGTTATATTGCTGTGAATCAAATTCCACTTTAAAAAATAAAAGAAAAATCCAACTGTCCTTGAAAAGAATCAACAGGTTTATACAGTTTTATTTTCTATTGCACATATCAGTTGCCACACAAGATTTTTTAAGGATTTTTTAAATTTTGCATTATTTATAGATTCATAAGAAGTGTCTAAAATAGTCCAGACAGGTTTCACAAACCTATCATTCAGCTTCTCCCAAAGGTGGTGTCTTTCAGAACCACAGTACGTGGCCCAGACCAGGAAACTGACCACGAGAGACTTTACATGCAGCTACAGGCGATTAAGGGTTCCTGACAACAGAGCTGGTAGGGACCATCCCACAAACTCATGACCATGGACTCACCAAGGTAAAAGTTCTTGCCAATTCCTTTCCTCAGGGGAAGTAGCTAAAAGAGCTGTTCATAAGAAAGGGAAATATATTTGAGATGGTGGAGGGAAGTGGAGTTGAAGGGGTTCCAGAAATGAAACAAATTTTGAATCCACAGGAAAGATTACTTACATTGCAAGAACACTTAAGGCAAGTATCTAGATTGAGATGGAGGGTAAAGAAGAAACCTCATGGTTATGCCTCGGGTGGGAATGCAAGGCCTAGGTATACCTAGAGAGAGTGATTTAGAAGAGAGTAGAGAGGGAGTCAAGCTTCTCTCTGTATGTTAAGGCTGAAAGAGCAAGGATTGGCTTCACACAACTCAACTGAGGGATCATGGTGAATGCAGCACACTCCAACAACTGTGCTCCACTCTGGGGGGTTCTGTTACACAGGGGAATGGCTGCACCTCCTCCCTCCCTCCCTCCTGTCCGCCCTTCCTTCCTTCCTTCCTTCCTTCCTCCCTTCCTCCCTCTCTCCCTCCCTCCTCCCTTTCGTCCTTCCTTCCTTCCTTCCCTTCCCTCTTCCTTTCTCCTCTCCATTCCCTCCCTTCCTTCTTCCTTCTTTCTTTCCTTCCTTCCTTCTTCCCTCCCTCCCTCCCTTCCTTCTTCCTTCTTTCCTTCCTTCCTTCCTCCTTCCCTCACTTCCTTCCTTTCTTCTTTCCTCCTTCCCACACTTCCTCCCTCCCTCCCTTCTTCCTGCTTTCTTTCCTTCCTTCCTCCTTCCCTCCCTCCTGTCCTTACTCCATCTTTCCTTGCTTCCTCCTTCCCTCCCTCCCTCCTTCCCTTCCTTCTTTCTTTCTTCCTTCCTTTCGTCTTTCCTCCTTCCCACATTTCCTCCCTTCCTTCCTTCCTTCTTTCCTTCCTCGCTTGCTTTCTGCCTCCTTCCTTCCCTCCCTTCCTTCTCTCCCTGCCTTTCTTCCATCCTTCCTTTTGTAATGAAAAACAAATTTTTGAAAGCCTACTCCTTGGTCCAGAATATGGACTACTATGGACCAAGTTGAAAAAGTGAGATAGAATTTCTGCCTTTAAGGATCTTTCCAGCTGGTGGGCAAGGCAGCAGTTCAGCGAGTTTGGTATAAAATGAGGAGGTATCTAAGAGAAACAGTGCAGGAAGAGCTAAAAGCTGTGAATGTGTCCGAGGAAGAGGGAATGAGAAGCAGAGTTGGAAAGTCATCAGGAAGTCGTAGATGTCCAGATCCAGAACTTGGACTTCCAGGCATGCTGCGTGAAAGCCAGTATGTTCTGGCTTCACTGTGTAGGTGTTCAAGCTGCCTCACGTCAATCTGTAGCTGGTATCACCCATTCTTTTCAGGCACTAAGCGTTTCAGAACCAGTTTTCTTCACTGTTTGATTGACAACTTGTTGTTTTGCCAAATTGTTTGGGGACATTTGAGGGTGGTAGCGATGTCAGTTTTCTCTCTGTCTGAATCTCAAAGAGAATTCCTGGCTCTTATCTCAGTTTTCCAAGTCTCTGTAGAGGGAGCCCACCCGGGCAGGCTGATTTAATTGATGTCTGTGTTAGCTATCTGCTACCTTTAAAGCTGTTGTCATTTTGTTGATGTTAAGGCTGCACAGTGGTACGCCTGCAGGCTACACCTGCCAGCAAACTCCCAGTTTGCAACATCCTTAGTCACAGAATTTAGAAGCAAGACAAGAGATGTTTTGAGTCCTGTGGGCATTCATATCTGATTCTGAGAGAGTTGGCTACAGATGAGTCTGGGCTTCATTAACTTCTGCCCCACAGTTTTCTCTGTGATGGATCTCTTGGGCTCATGAAACCATAGTTGCCAGCCACACCCATATCAGGCCACAGAAAGTGTTTATGGTCGTACCCTCTTAGCAAATGGCACTGGGTAGATAGGTAGCACCACTGATCTACCAGTTCCTACGTGAATTTATTAAATAGTGAAAACAGTGGGTATGGATTATAAGAAAGGGTATAGTGAATGGAATCATAGTGTAAGGATTTAGATGCCCCAAATTTTATTTCTAATCATCTTCAGAATAAATCTTCAAGTTTCATGAGGTTGGAGGAAACTGGTGAAAATCTTTAGTTCTGAAGTTACGAAGAAAGCCAGTTTGAATTATTCCTTATGCTTATTCCTTGGGTGGCCTTAGTCAAGTCACTTCATGTCAATGTCCAGTACAAAACTATAATCATCACCATCAAAGTCATGATAACTACAATCACCACCCCCACCACCATCAGCACCGTCATTATCATCACCTATAACCACAAATTTAGGCTGCTTGGATTCCTCTCCTGAGGACTCCCCTAACACCCAAAATTCTCAGTCATAGAATATATCACATCTGTCGGTACTGTGGCAGCCAGCTGGAGGGAGGGAGAGAAGAAGGAAGCGAGGAAGAACCAACGGGCTGGATGACAGGCAAAGAAGGGGACCTCCAACCCCCACCAGAGGCTCCAATAGTCATAAAGGCCAGACAACTGCTGAGGAGACACCTGTGCCTTGG
>CAUYON010077199.1:0-12702 GCA_963573935.1 Arctocebus calabarensis
CATTCGTTTCCTGGCCAAGGAACCCATACACCTATATATACCCTGAGACTAAAGGCCTAAAGAAGGAGATGGGGAAAGACTGGGAGAGAAACGGAGAGAGCTTCTCTCTCCCCACTAGAATTCTCTCCCTCTACCAGGAGCCTTAGTGTTTTCTGTATTCTTTTCTGTGAATAAATTCTGTCTTACCAATAGGGGTGAGGGGAAATGATGTAATGAAGAATAATAAAATACATGTTAATTGAAAAAAAAAAAACATGCCTACAAACTATTCATTTTTCTAAACTAATAGAATGCAGGAACTACTTATAAACCTAAAACTTTTACCAAAATGATGCCAAACCTTCTCACAATTTCCTCTAAAGTTTGGCTTTTGTCTAAAGCAAGCCACATACTTTGCTCCATCAGTTTTCAGTCTTCTGAACTAGATATGTTTAGGCTTAGAAGTAATGAGGTTAGGACTGTTCAAACATATGCACTCATGGGTAATAACTGCTAATTAGTATACATGTAATCAAACCCATTTATTGTGGTTTAGCTTTAAAAACAAACAAGTTGATTCAAATGCGGCATTTAAGAAAAGTGGTTTGTTTACCTCTGTTGGTTTGTAGCAGTCTACAAGAGCTTCCTAGAATTAAAGACACAAAAGTAAGTTTTATTATTTTAAAATTCAATACTATTTTTACTATGAAATTAATTTTTTATCTCTATAGTATTATTTTTCCACTGTTAAATACTACCTAGAAACACATTGACTATCTAGAAACACATTTTATTTCAGCACCAGTTAGATACATGAGGAGAGAAAAAAGTTGTAGCCTTAATATAATCTGCTCCTCAGGGCACACACACAGGCATGCTGCATGAAAAGGTTTTTGAACAGAAAAATATTTTTTAATACTATCATAGCATTGTAAAAATACGACCCTTGACAAAGTTATGAACACCTTACTGAGGAAAAGAGCTTATTTTACAGAAGGATGGGGTCATTAAGGTACCCTCCAAGTTGTAGTCTGAAGTCTTCCGCAGGAACCAGCCTCTATACTACCATTTTCATTTAACTGAATGTAACCCAGAGAGGTCCAACTCTTTTCAGACCTACCCACCTGATGAATGACTTTTTACCTTGACTTTACGCTCATCCACATGTATCCACACACCTTTCCCTCGGGCTGCCAATATGGCTAACATTAAACTGGTTATACTTAAGGTTGAGACAACCTGTGTGAGAGGGTGACAATCACACTGGACTCAGAGAGGAAGGGGTTTGACTGTGATTCAACCATAGACCAGCTTGGGACATAACCTCTGCAAGCCTTGATATCCTCACCTAGAAACTTAGAGGGTGGGGTGACCTGATGATAGCTTATAAAGTCTCTTTCTAGTTCTCTATTTTAATTAAAAAATATTTTTTAAGATGGGGTCTCACTCTGTTCCCTGAACTAGAATGCAGTGGTATTATCATAGCTCACTGCAACCTCAAACTCCTGGCCTCAAGTGATACTCCTGCCAACTTTTAACCACTCCTGGCTAACTTTTCTATTTTTTATAGAGATGAGTTCTTGCTATGGTGTTCAGGCTGGTCTTGAACTCCTGATCTCAAGCAATCCTCTTGCCTCATTCCCAAAGTGCTGGGATTACAGGTGTGAATCACTGTACTCAGCCAATTTTAACAAAGCTTTTTAAAAGCCATTATGATTTCCATAAAAATGCTGTCTGCTTTACCATGTTTTTTTTACTGTGTATAATTGGGATGCTATTGTCTCCCAACTAAATCAATCAACAAGAAATAATCTCTGTAAGTAAGACTGTTCACCACTCAAAGGATGCTAATAATTATTAATACTCATATATTAAACACATTAAGACATTAAAATGTGTCTTTTGATTGTCTTAGTGACCTTTTGCCATTGGTGATAACCAATAGCCATTAACAGTAATTATCAGTGGCCATTAAGAATAATGGCAGGTAAAGGTTAATTGGTTTTAAAAACACTCAAATGCAGAGTTTTAAAATGATAGATTTGACCTCCCATGGGAGTGAAATTAAGGACTGTATTTTACTGCTCTCCACTGGGGACATAATAGACCTCTCAATATCCATTATTGACGCTTCACTTGACAATGCTCTCAGATGAGCATCATCCATTAAAAGATGGTTTAATAAACAGAATTACATCATAAGCAATCTTATCCAGAAATTAATTTTGTGAATGACAGAATCCACAGCTTCAAGGCCAGAGCCCTGGGCTTGGATACCCAGTCCTAGCTCAGCCCCTCTCCTTCCCACACAACTCTGAGGCAGCACTTTCTTCCCTGGCAAATGGATCTTTGAAGGCAGGACCAACTCTCTCCCAAGAAAACAAGGCTGTAGAAAGTCATACCCAAAAGGTGCTTTGAGAACTGACTGTGGCCAAGAGCTGCTTTACCATTGGAGATGCAGTTTACCAGGGTAAATACTCAGCAGCCCTCTGCCTTCCTCTCTGCAAACGGCCACTGCCAACACTACCACAGGGCAAAATCTGTTCATGCCAAGCTCTGAAGACCCAACTGGATTCAGGCATCCAAGATCAGAAGGTTCTAGAAACCTGCTTACCTGTAATTTTAAAGCTCTCTCTTCCTCACTGTCTGCATCAAGAAGATCATCAATGTCAATTTCTACATCTGGCATTTCTTCCTCCTGCAAGGAAGCGGGTGAAGGGATGAGGCATTAAATTTAGTGGGAAATTGAACTGTGCCAAACCAATGTGGTTGAGTTAAATAAATGACTAGATCATCAATTGAGAGGGGACGATGGACAAAAAGGGGGAAGTAGACACTGGGGGAAGAGGAGGGAAAGAGGAGAAGAAAAGGTAAAGGAAAAGGGAAGATGGGAGGGGGAAGGAGGGGGTAGATGGGAGGAAGGGAGGAAAAACAGAGGAAGGGAGAAAAGGAAGCAGTGAAAAGGGGGAGCAAAGGAGAACTAAGAGACATAAGCAGTAAAAATATTTCAAATGTGATCATTTCTACTTTCTAGCAGGAAGCTGCATCTGTAAATATTTAATGGGGGATTAGAAGATCACAGAAAAGCAGCGAGAAGTGTGGTTCCTAATATCCGCGCCTTGCCCGGTGAATCCCCCAATCCTTCCTCGGGGTCTACCTCTTCCTCCCCAGCTCTGGGTCTGTGGAAAACTTGATTCTACCACAGCTTTTTGAGCATTGGCAGCTTCCCAGCCCCTGTTACTGATTCAAGAAAGGACGTGTGAGTCAACAGAGATGCCCGGGTGCTGGGAAAAGATGCCTTTTTCCCAGGAGCATGCCTTCATCCCGCCACACTGACAGCAGACCGAGGACCCACAAGGCCCCGGAAATTGCTGGCAAGTGCCATGCAACCCCGAAGAGAAGCTGAGTTTAGGATGAAGTTGGGCAGAGGTGGGCAGAGCGGGAGGAATATGAAAACAGGGTTCTAGATAAAATCACCAAGTCTCCAGGTCAAACCATCTCTGAAGCCTGGTGAGTGAGTAAACCCCACTTTATTGTTTCAGCCTGTGTAGGTCAAGTTTAAAATTCCTGCAAGCAAAGACAAGCAGTCCAGAAAAAGAAGGCAAGAAAGACCAGTTGGATTCACAAATTGGGAATCTAAACTTCCAACACAAAATGTACTAGATCTGAGCGAACCTCTCATTTCTTCTCACCTAAGTTTTCTCCATACCTCTAAAAATGGCATTTCAAGATAAGAGAGTCCTGCAATTTTGCATTTCATCTTCCCATTAGAAGTCACCTATGGCTCAACTTCTTCTGACCACAGGGACGGCTAAGGAATGGCTGCAGCAGGCAGAGAGAAAGGGGACACCTGGGCATTCCCCGGGGCCTCACTGCTCTATGTAAGCTGTTTGCATTGGCTCCCAGGCAAGGCTGACTTTCTGAATATTTCCTTTCCAGCGAAGTGCATATATGAAGCAACAGTACCCACCCTTCCGTGCGTATGTGTTCCAACACCAAAGTGAGCACCCCAGTATACTGGGGAAACAAGAATACAACCAAGAACTCTTAGTAACACTAGTTCCTGAGCACAGGCCCTCAGTGGGCAAGAAAGTTCCAGAAACAATCCTCCCCCTGGGTCCTTAGTGACTTATTCCTGCTCCTGTGGAGAATTTCTGTTTAGATCCTCTGTGTGGCTGTTAAGTGGGATAACCTACTTCAAAACCAGTGTTTACAGTGTGCACATTTTTAGGTCCCATCCACGCCGTCCTACCTAGTGGAAGAGAGGCTTCGTGTTCCTCAACATAATTTTCATATTCATACTTAACGATCACAGCAGGAGCTGATGACTGAGAACTAGGAAGCTGAAATGTTTTGATGAGAATAAGGCAGAAGGGTGACCTTTCTGCTACTAGAAGCGGGAGCGGTCAGCTAGGGTCAAGGCCAGCCCTGCCTCTAACTCATTGTGTGATTCTGGGCAAGTTTCTTGACCTCTCTGGCCTGTTTCCTCACCTGTGAAAAATGGGATAGTAAATAACAATTCACCAGGTGAATGTATGAGTTAAATTAGCTAACTGGCACTCAGTTCTTAGAATAATCCCTAGCGCCAGCTCAGAAGGCTGAGCACTGTTTGCTATTTCTATAAGATGGTAAGGCACAGTGAAAAGCTCAGGAAAGAAAAAAAAGAGAGAGAGACGAAAACTGAACCTAAACTAGGGAGGCAATTCTAATACCCTTCATCTTATCTGAGTCCAAAATCTCTAAAACATAATCATAAAAGATGAAAAAAGCACATGCTAATGTTTGAAAGTATGTTCTCTCCAAAACCCATGTTGGAATTTGGTTGCCACCGTGGTGGCGGCGGTGGCACGTCTGGGTTGGCGTGTGTGCTCTGGGACATGCAGCTACAGACCAAGTCAGCTCAGTCATCTACCACGTAGTTCCAAACACCCTCAGCAAGTTTCAGCTGACTCTATGCAAGAAAAATAGAAAAATCCACGAGTTTTGATATCCAGCCTCCCCTTTACATTCCCTTCCTCTTCCCCAAAACAGTCCTTTGGGCTCAGGAGTATATATTTATGTCACAGGTTTCTAATGAGTCTAGCAAAGGAAGCTGGATACAGAACCTACTAAAAGGAATCCCAGCTAAAGGGAGATGGGTGTTTGCTATTCCTAAAGGAAATAAAACAACAATCAGCAGCCATGCCCTCCTCACAGCAGCACGCAGCACATTTCCCCGCAGACTTTATCCAAACAGTCTTGATGTCCGGCCAGGTTTGGCCATACGGGCCCACCCGAGGCCTTTGTCCTCTCACCAGGACTGCACATGGCTCTCCCTAAGGGATGCATTTGACCCATTGTCCCAGCCCTTGAGATTTGGGTTGTCCAATGTGGTAAGCACATGTGGCATTTAAATTTAAATTTGTTAAAATGACATGCGGTTAGGAATCCAATTCCCTAGTCACACTGGCCCCATCTCAAGGGCTGCATGGCCAGGCGGCTGTGGCTATTGCAGTGAGCCCACATCATTGCAGGAGGTCCCACTGGACAGCACTGCCCCAGGCACTCACCCTCTGGCCCAGACTCAGGAGATGAAGCCCCCCTTCCCCTCCCAAAGGGGCTTGACAGGAGTACAGGAAAGGGCTGGCATCTCAAGGTCACTCCTACTCCCCAGGGGCACGTGGCTTACAGCTCAGCAGCTCAGGGCTCGGTCTTCCAAGTGGGAAAGCTGATGCTAACTGGGCACAGGTCTTCCCGACTAGGTAATGACAACTGTCCCTAGGCATCAGCACCTCCTACCCCCTCCACCACCCCTCAGTGCCCCTCCCAGACTTGTCAGAGCAGAGGCAGAGTCCACGCTCGGCGTGCACATGGGGCACGTGGGGCAGGGTGTTCTGAACGTCAGGGGAGCAGAAACAAACCCAAGTGAGAAGGTGTGAAGATGTGGGCAGTGGAGGGAAGCGAGGGAGGGTCCTAGGAAGCAAAGGCAGTGTGTAGCGTCCCGTGGAGACCCCCGCTCAGATTCAGGGTTTAACAGTATTCCTAATGAGGAATATGGAAGGATTCTAAATTCAACCAAACTTCTTTTCTCTTGTGTATGTTGCTTAGAGCAATATCACTGAGTGACCTTAGTGACGGAGCAAGTCACTTACAAGGGACTGAACACAGCCATGGCCCACTGTGGTATCCAAAGTGTAGTTGCGTTTGGGTATCTCCCCATGTTAAAGAAGTGATCCCAAACAGTAAAAAGAGGTGAAACAATCATCTTCAGAGCTGCTGGGAAAGTGGGCAGCGCTGGCTGGTGACTGGTCAGAGGCTGTCCCATTGGCAATCACAGAACAAGGCGCTGCGCCATCTCAGTGCATCCTCATACGTAGGCTGAGGACCCACTGTGTGCAACAGTGTTGTGTCAGGTGCTCTGAGACTCCAGCGCTAGAGGGACGGCCCCTCTGAGCATGGTCCTGACAAACAAAATGGCATACAATGGTGCCAACAGCCAGAGACACACCAGAGTGCTGTGGGAATTGCTTCGGTGACTCCCCGAGTCGGGCAGGGAGAGAAAGCTGGCATTGGCGACAGGCAGGGAGGTTTCACAGAGCTAGAGGAAGAGAGCGTCCCGTGGGGTGACAGGCTCTGGATGGATCTGGAGGAGGAGGTAGCACGAGCACAAGAGGCAAAGTGGTGCCCCACGTGTT
Organism: Arctocebus calabarensis; assembly: GCA_963573935.1. Classification (NCBI taxonomy): domain Eukaryota; kingdom Metazoa; phylum Chordata; class Mammalia; order Primates; family Lorisidae; genus Arctocebus; species Arctocebus calabarensis. The sequence continues at coordinate 6,654 of CAUYON010077199.1, forward strand.
CTAGACTTGGCGACAGGAAGTGCCCGGGCCTGGGAGGTGGGCAGCTTGTCTACCAGGGCCAGACAGGTGACCATTGTGGGGACAGGTGGAAGGGCTCTATGGAATAGTGGGGAGTGTGACAAACTGGGAAAACATGGGACAAGGAGAGGTGCCAGGGAGCACTCCACTCCCACCTCTGTCACCATTTAGGAACATATCCTCAATGCTGCCAGGTTTTCTAAGTTTTCAGGAAAAATGGAAAATAGAGATTTTTAATGTAAAAGAAACCCAATTTTTAAAAGCTGGCTACTAATTCCTTAAAATATTGGGTAGGACAGATCGAATCCATCGGCTCCCAGGCCGCCAGTTTCCCCTGGCCCCTAGAGGCTGCAGCCGCCGAGGGCTCCGGAGCAAGGGGCTGGGTAACAGAAGAGCTGGTGCAGCCAGCGACGAGGGTGCGGCCAGGCAGCGGCCGCTCAGCCAGGCCGAGGCATCAGGGCTCGAAGGCAAGGCCTGGCAAGAATGAAAAGAAGATTTTCAAACAGTGAGAAGTGAGAAGAAAAAAGGAAAATGACCAGATGGAATTTGGAGCTGGAGGTTGGATGACGGAGGGGGAAAGGTAAAGAGAACGCTGGCGAGGCTCAGCGTTTTTAGAGAAAAGTGGCACTGACGGGGAGTACCCCGGGGCCCTGAAGACATTCCATGAGCCGACACACAGTGCGGACTCCCGCCGTCGCCTGCCGCCCCTAACTCGAAAGCCGAAGCGGGGTCCCCCACACCCAAGTACTCACAGCGCGGCTGCAGCGCCGGGGGCACAGAGCAGGCTCTGGCACCAGGTTGCAGGAAGGCAACCCACGCAGAGGCTGTGCCACGCTCACACACAACACACACACACATAAACACACACACACACGCACACTTCCAGCTGGCCAGGAAGTTTATTCTGTGAAACTGACACCAGGTGTGGTGTCAGCTTTGAAAAAGTACAGACGCTCACCCCTGTTCACTGCGGTAAAGGGGGTGGGCAGGAATGTTCAAGCTGAAATTGAGCTTGAAAATGGATCTTGGTTTCCAAGCTGTGTGAGACACAGCTTAGCAGCTCCCGGAAAGTGACAATGGCTAACAGTTCTCAGCAGTCTCCATCTCAAAATAGGGACGGTAAAGTATCGTGGGATTAAACCACTGTGCAAATTGTGGCAGCTGATGGAGAATCACGGGTGGCAGGAGTAGAGCGTGGCAAACACGAGCTTATTATGGCCTGTCCGGACATTGGTCTGAAGAACAGGCAGAATTTCTTACAGCTCACCTTTCTTTAAGAGTAGAGGAGAAAACTGGCATAGGAAGCCTATGAAAAGAACAGAATCCTGGGGATTATATGAGCTCTCTGTGAAAATATTTGCATTTCATGCTTTCATCTTAATGAAAATCCAAAATACTTGCAGTAAGCAAGCATAGTCTAAGAATGGAATGGATGGCTGTGCTATGCCCAGGTCAGGCCAGGCCTACTCTGTATTTACACTTAATTGTTATGGCTAATGAGAAAAAAGCCACGGGGTAGATTTAATATATAGATGACTCATTTGCACCAAGTGAAGCCATAGGACACCGAGCTGCGGCAATCTCTACCTAATTCCTGTTACAAAGGGCATGCAGTCAGCCAGCGCAGCAAGTGAATGTGTGCATTTGAGTTCATGGTGGGACGCTTTATGTTTAATTTGGATTGTTGATGTGCTTTTATAACTCAAAGAACCAGAAGCATAAAAAGTTTATACCTGGATTTAAGTGGTACATATTTAAATACTATTACAGGATTGAACATTTAAACCAGACATGATATCTCCGAGAGATCTTTTCCACTTAAGAAGGAGCTTAACCTATTCAACGGCACACCATTGTAAAATATCAGAACATTGGGGATGAAGGGATAATTCCAGAAGCTTTCAGAAGGACAACAGGTCACACACGGAAGGAGGGAGAATCCGTGCAGCAGGTCTCCTAATAGCAGCACTGAGCCCTGGAAGCCAAGAACAATGATTCCAGAATCATGAGGGGAAACGATTTCCAGCCTCAATGCCCACATCCTCCTTGCTATGGTGTGGCTGTGGTTTGATCGCCTCCAAAACTCATGTTGAAATTTGGTCCCCATTTGTAGCAGTGTGGAGACGTGGTGAGGCCTTTGAGAGGAGATCAGGTTGTGGGGCACTGTGCCCGTAGATGGATTTCTGCCACTTTCTCCAGACTGGCTGGTCCCATTTTCCTAGTATTTCCCTTACATATACTTGTCGTATATAACCTACAACGTCTAAAGCTTGCTCAGAGCTAAACAGCAAAATCCTCCCAACTCCTGCACTAAAAATATTAAAACAGCCTCACTGAACTGACTCTATGGTAAAGTGGAAGGATGTTTTAAATAATATTTATGGTAATCACCATTTTTGGCACCCTGGAGAGCAGGTCTGTACCCACCATTCTCCCACCAAGGTTCACCACGGGGGGCACTAACGTATGTGCACTTGACAGCTGCAGCAGAGAAGGCAAAAAGACACCGCAGGTGCCACCCCACTGCCCAGCTCAGAACCCCTCTAGTTCCTCCTACTTATGGAAACATGTTGTGATACAAGTGAACACTGACATTATATCACAGATCAATGCCATAAAACAAATACCAGTTCACAGACCTGAAGACTCACTTTGCTGGTCATGTTAGATTATTCTAGAACTAGGCGTAACCACACCAGGATCTCAGGCACCAGGCAAATCTGTGCAGCCCCTACATACTGAGTGCCTACTTACCACCTGCCAGGCATTGTTCTAGATGCCAGGGATAAGGGATGAACAACCGACAAAAATACTCTTTGGGGAATTAACCCTAGTAGGGGAAGGCAGACAGTAAACAAATAAGCACAATATAGTGTGTTGTGAAAGGCGATAAATATTTTGCAGGAAAAAATTAGGCAGGGAAGAGGGTAGGAAGTAAGAGGGCTGGAATTTTAAATAGGGAGGTGACAGGGTGGGGCTCAGTAAGAGAGATATCTGATGAATGACTCAGCATCAAAGGAAGACAGTCAGTGCCCAGCTGTGTGAGAAGCCACGAGGACCCTCAGGGTCACAGCTGTGTAGCTGGGACTAGGTCTAGGGCTGGGGGGAAGCTTTTGGAGACCCAGAGGCCCCTGTATGGCCTCTGATTTGTACCCTGAGTTACAGTGGATTTGAATGGCAGATGACATGATCTAATTTCCCTTTTAAAAGAAGCATGGGCTTCAGGAAGGCAAGGGTGTAAGCAAAGAGACCCCTTAGGGGAACATAGAAATAAGCTGGTAAGAAAAGGCACTGACCTCGACTAGGGCATAGCATGATAAATATTCTGCTCCTACAAACATGCTCTTTTATAGATCACTGCTAATCCAAACCTCAAAGAGAAAACTAACATCTCCAGAGCTCTGCCACGTACTGCAGTTGGCAGAGGCACTTGGCATTCGGCATTTCCAAGATGGCAGGCATCCAGTGCACCCTACGAGACAGTAGCAGACTGCTGTGATGGTGACTGTGAGGGTCAGTGGTGCAGCCGGGCAGGGAGGGACAGCCCTGGGCCAGGGAGGGTCCAGCCCCCGAAGTCTGGGGAGGCTACCTAGACAAAGCCAAGGCAGCCACCTGGGCACAGCAGCAGAACAATGAGACTCAGCTGAGGAGGACTTCCTAGGTAGGACACCCACCCACCACGCAGGTTTCTTTTTCCCACCCACCAGGCTGGCCTTCTCCGCCCCGTAAGTCTCTCCACTACATTTAGCAATTTGCTGTGGCAAAGGAATGTCTCTGGAGAGATCATCATGGCTCTCCAGACACAGCTGGGGGCAGGGGAGGGGGGCTGATGTCCTCAAGAATCAGGGCAGAAATGGTGTGCCATGCCCCACCATTGGTCTCATGAGGCCACTTCTCTCTGTGACAGAAGGAACTCAGGGAGTAGGTGAGCAGGGCACAGAACTGGAATCAAACAACCAATTCGCCTGTGTGCCCCAAGCTGCCCTGCTTCTCGGCACAAAGGAGACCTTCAGGCCGGGTCCACAGTACAGACTTTGAGAGGGGCAGGCCCAGGTTTAAATCCATCTCCACCATGTACAAGCCCTGTGAGCTGGGGTGCAGGCACTCATCTTCCTAACCCTTACCACCCATGTTTGTAAAATGGGGCTAAAAATCTGACATGCTCATGCCCAGCCATGTCAGGCGAGTTCAACAGATGCTAATATGACCTCAGGAGGTGCTAGGTGGGCTGGGCACATTTGACCAGTTGATTCCTCTTTAAAAAATAAAATAAACAAACAAACAAATAAATATTCACTGTCAATGTCTCTTGCCAGAGACTCTTTCACTCCTGATGTCCGAAAATTCCAAGTGAAGAATTAACACATTACCAACTTGTTCAAAATCTCAAGGATTAAAAGGGGGGATAAAAAGAAAAGAAAATATCAGCAAAAATCCCCAGCCACAGAGCTTACAGAAAACAATGACACTTAGCTCTGCCGTAAGCACTAAACACACACAGCTGGTCATTAATGATGCTGAAGTGACAAGAAAATCAGCAGGTTGTTCCTAGCAAGGCATTTGAAAATCAGTGATAGCTGAGGTAGTACCTACAGACGGCAAGGATGGCTCCGCACCTGTAGCTCAAGGCGGCTAAGGCGCCAGGCACACACCCGAGCTGGCGGGCTTGAACCTAGCCCAGGCCTGCCAAACAACTATGACAGCCACAACCAAACAATAGCCGGGCATTGTGGTGGGTGCCTGTGTCCCAGTTACTTGGGAGGCTGAAGCAGGAGAATCACTTGAACCCAAGAGTTGGAGGTTGCTGTGAGCTGTGATGCCAGGGCAGTCTACCCAGGGAGGCACCTTGAGGCTCTGTCTGAAAAAAAAAAAAAAGACAGCAAGGACAACCTTCTTTGCACTGGTTGTGGCATGATGTCATAGATAAAGACAACCAGAACATCCCAAAGCTGTGACCTCAGTGGACAGATGCCGCCGGCCTCACGCCCACTGTGCTGGCTGACAGCAGTGCCTGCCCTCTAGACTTTCAGGGCCCACAGCCACATCTGCATCCAGGTACCTCGGAGGGAGATGAAGACAGGTGTAAGCTACAGGCTTGGTGTGGGTGCTCGCTAGGGGCAACGCATGAGGTCACTGAGAAATAAAGGAGTAAAAAGGGCCAGTGTCAGCCAAGGAGAGGCAGCAGCAGTCCAGCCTGACTCTAAAAAGTCACACTTGACTACTTGACTGCTTCCTAATGATTTAGAGATGTGGCCTGAGCCATCTTCTGATAGCAAATGGTCCATATCCATCTTTTTAGTGGAGCCAAGCAGAATTCTCTTTGGCTGGAAACACTCAAGGTACCCTATGGTGGCATAAAGGCAACAGGCAGAAGCAGGGTACAGCCAATCCTTAGAGAGACAGTCCCCCTACACTATCAAACTTCTCACCACACTGCTCGTGACCAGGCTGTCCCAACGGCAATCCGGTCACCATAGTGTAGATTTCCCAGTTCAGATAACACATCCACACATTCCACCTTCTGCCTTGGGAAGGCTCCCAATCGGCTGTGTCTGGATGTGTCCAGTTCTGGCAGGTGCATAGAGACTGGGAAGACCAGGGGAAGGAGTCTTGGAAGAGCCTGAGGAGAAACTGGAATGGTACTCAGCAGGCCGCAGCAGGAAGCAGGCCTCCACACTTTTACATTTAAAAGACTATCATTGATATGAACTTTAAATTCATGAGAAGACAGGGAGGAACCCAGTGTTCATTACCAAGTGAAAGAAACCAATCCGGAAAGACTTCATACCATGGGATTCCAACTACAGGACATTCTGGAAAAAGCAAAGGTTGGAGACAGTAAAAATGTCAGCAATTGTAGTACAGCCTAAAGTCTGGAATGGTGATACCCCCAGCTTTGTTTTTATTACTAAGAACTGCCTTAGCTACGCAGGTTTTTTTCTGGTTCCATATAAAACGCAGAATCATTTTTTCCAAGTCTTGAAAGTACGATGTTGGTACCTTAATAGGGATGGCATTAAAAAGGTAGATT
>CAUYON010077200.1:0-20233 GCA_963573935.1 Arctocebus calabarensis
TTGAGACAGAGCCTCAAGCTGTCACCCTGGGTAGAGTGCCGTGGCATCACAGCTCACAGCAACCTCCAATTCCTGGGCTCAAGCGAGTCTCTTGCCTCCGCCTCCCAAGTAGCTGGGACTACAGGCGCCCGCCACAACGCCCGGCAGCCGGGCGTTGCAGCCGTCATTGTTGTTTGGCGGGCCCTAGGGCTGGATTTGAACCCGCCAGCTCAGGTGTACGTGGCTGGCGCCTTAGCCCGTTGAGCCACAGGCGCCGAGTCCAGAGCTACATTTTTAATGATCAATCTGTCTATGTCACACATGAACAAAATGACTCTGAAGCAACCTTTGCAGGGACACAGTTCAAAGACCTCTATCCTGAATCCTGTAAAACAAGTTTGTTTTTTTCTTTCTTTCTTTCTTTTTTTAATTCTCTCTGAGGTGTGGCACACCACCCTGGCTGTGAACTAGCTCCCTTCTTTATCAGTTTTGTTAGTGAAGTTTAAAGGCCAGATGTTTTATCAGGTCTGGGACCTGTTTTTCTTTCAATAGCCTTCAGTAAATTGCTTCATCTCTTCCTAAGTCTCACCTCATTCTCTAACCTCTATATTCTCTCCAACTTGCCAAAGAGCTCATGCAAAAGGTAGAACAATCTGTCCTTTAAGGCTTGCCCTCATACTCAGTGCTGAGACAAGCTGAGAAGCAACCACAGAATATTTTCTCTATCACCCGTTCTACTCAATCAAGCCCAGTTTTTAAAAAACAAATCTGAGATAATGTGACTCCCTGGTTAAGTTTTCTGGCTTCTTCAGTGCCCTCTGGTCACACCCCCTCCTCACCTCCAATCCAGTGGGCCCAGGCCAGTGAAGATCTGGCTCCAGCTGGCTGCACGCCAAGCTTTTAGAACTGCTTTCAGTTTCTCCAAGAAACTTCACTCCACCCCATTCTGCCCTGCAAAGAATTCTTAGCAGACACTAACACTTCCTCCAGGAAGCTTCCCAACCTACCATGGCCTGACTCATGAAATGCCCCCAGACCACTCCAAGAAAACAGCTTTATTGAATTTCACTGTAATTTGATTCACTGCCCTCCTCCTTAGGCCTAGAACACATGCATGACTACATGTGCACGCATACACACAGTAACTACCAAAGAACAGATTCTGTGTGCCATAGACTCAGCACATGGTATGGTGCCTAGCACCCTGTTGAGAACCCTCTAAATATTTATTGAACGAGGGGGCAAATAAAAATTGACACTTTTTGGCCCTGCACTGTGGCTCACATCTGTAATCCTAGCGCACTGGGAGGCCAACGAGGGATGATCACTTGAACTCATAAGTTCAAGACCAGCTTGAGCAAGTGTTAGACTCCGTCTCTACTAAAAATAGAAAAAACTAATTGGGCACTGTGGCAGACACCTGTAGTCCCAGCTACTTAGGAGGCTGAATGAGGCAAGAGGATCACTGGAATCCAAGAGTATGAGGTTGCTGTGAGCTATGAAGCCATTGCACTTGACCAATGGTGTCAAAGTGAGATTCTGTCCCCCCACCCCCCAAAAATTGACACTTTCATAATTTCCTAACCTTTAATAAAAGAGGTTTTCCCTTCCTATAAGTTGGGTCATGAATGTAAACAGAAAACACTCAATCACCAACTTTAGAAGAGGTGCTACATTTCACTCATAGAAATTGGACAGGATTGGCTCGGCGCCTGTGGCTCAATAGGCTAAGGCACCAGCCACGTACACCTGAGCTGGTGGGTCAGCCCAGGCCTGCCAAAACAACAATGAGGGCTGCAACCAAAAAATGGCCGGGCGTTGTGGCGGGTGCCTGTAGTCTCAGCTACTTGGGAGGCTGAGGCAGGAGACTCGCTTGAGCCCAGGAATTGGAGGTTGCTGTGAGCTGTGATGCCGCGGCAATCTATTCAGGGCGACAGCTTGAGGCTCTGTCTAAAAAAAAAAAAAAAAAAGAAAAAGAAATTGGACAGGATCAAAAATACCAATACATGGTACACATGTTCATGATTATAGAAAGAATCAAAACTTCAAGAAAATTTTCAGACATTAAGGCAACAGCAAGCAGCAGGGAGAAAAGGTGCTAGTGATGACAACTCAATAAATTTAAGAAAAAATGTCAATACAGAAACACTGAGTTGAAACAGTTCCTACATGAGCCCACTCTGTCTGCAAACTGCTAAACCCTCTGAGTAATTAAAGTGGTTCTTGATTCTGTACACAGCTCTCCCTCCTGCCCACTTCCCTCAGCGTCCTGTTTTCATTAGTCTAATACCCTTCATAATCAACTTCCAGCTTTCACCTTTCTTACAAGCACACCTTCACTTTAACTTGTTTGCATTCCTTCTGCATAAGTAACAATCACGTGGCATTATTACTTCACAGCTTCTGTTTTTTCCACCAAATCAAAAGGGACTAATAATACATTGTTCAGGTCTGAACTAGGCTCTTGCTAGTCCAAATGTTGTCTGCAGACTAACATCACCTGGAAGTTGGTTAGAAATACAGACGCTCAGGCACCCCAGCCCTCCTGATTCAGAAGCAGTATTTTCAGGAGCCCTCAAGGTGATTCCTATGCACATTAAAGTTTGAGAAGTACTGACCTAGATCCTACATTCAACTAATAGTAATATTTATCGAACCAGTATAGGACACATGGGTGCTCAACATAAACATGAGCTTATGCAGTGGTAAAAGAGCAAGCACAGGCATTCCACTTCGTTTGACATCGCCTCTAAATACTAACAACAGCATCGCAGAGGAAAGATGTTCTAAGCAGGGCAAAAAATCCTTACATCAAAATTCAGAAGTATTCACTATGGGTTGTGGGAATCTGGAATCTGAGAACTTGACCCTGTTTGCAGCACGCGGGAAGAATACATGGGAGGTGTGTGAGGGTGTCTCTTCCCTGCCTGAGCCACAGGCCGCAGGAGCTGACAAGGCCAAGTCCCCGCCCCCCTCAGCTGTCACCCTGTCAAAACAAAGCCGCTGCTGACAGTGCAGGGCCAGCCTGCCCCGCGGCCTCGGGCAATCATCCCACCTCAGGAGCACAGCTTCCACATCTGGATCTGCAGCTGGGGGCCACAGGGTTCCTAAAATTGGCATTGTGAAGGGATAACAAGAAATACGTGTCCTCAAACTGAGCTGTAGCGTCCACCACGTTGGGCTGTCACCTTGCCAAATCCTGTTTACACCCCGAGCAGCTGGGACAGCGTTTAACTAAACAAGTAATAATACAATAATGACAGGGCTGTCACCACGCGCCGCTGCGCCCCCGCCACAGCCGAGGGCGCCAGGCGCCACAGGACACTCGGCTCAGACTATGCCCACCTCCCCACCCCGCACGTTCCTCCCCCTTTGCCCTCCCAAAGCACCAGAACTCCGGGAGTCTTCTTCGCCCTTACTCCCTGCACCCAGCTCCTCCCAGGGAAGCACGAGAAGTGACCGAGTGCAGAAGAACCCCTCAAAAGATAATTCCTTGGCCCTAGGTCACCCGCCACACTCAGAGCGCTGCTCCACTCTCGGGAAAAGTGCCTGCGGCGGGCTCCTACAGAGCAACAAAGCCCCAGAGCAGCACCGGAGCGCGGATGCCAGGGCTGTTCCTTTCAAAGCGGAGGAATGAAGAGGCTCTGTCTTGGAGATTCCCCTTCTTAAAACCCAGCAGGACTCCTATCCAAGAAGCAGCTAATTGGGCGCGGGCACTGGAGCACTTCCGCGGTGCAGCGAGCGGCCACAGGCGGGAGGCGGGAGGTGGAGGTGGAAGCGGGAGAGGGTGGGGGCGGGGGTCCCGCGGGCTGGGCCCCTAGCACCCTTCGGCGGGCCGGGAGCGGCGAGCGAGTACCTTGCAGGCGGAGTACACTCCGAGTTTCTCCAGTTTCTTGGCCCGCGGAGCGGAGCGCAGTTGCGCCTTCTTGACGGCGATCCGGGCCGAGCCACCGCCTCCTGGTCCTTCGGCCGTGCCTGCCGCAGCCACTGCCGTCGCCGGACCGCAGGCGCCCGAGCCCCCGGCTGCGGCCGCGCAGGGGGAGCCCTGGGGGGGCGCGGGCGGCAGCGCCGGTGGCTGCGGGGGCAGGGCTCCGGGCCCGGCCCCCGCCCCGGCTCCTGCCCCGCAGCCGCCCAGCCCGGCCCCACCAGCCTCGGACATGCCGCCCCGGAGCACGGCAGGAGGCGCCGAGTGTCAGACGCCGCCGCAGCCGCCAGGGTCTCCCTCTCGGGCTCGAGTCGACGGAGAGCGAGACCCTCCCCCCACGCCCTCCCGCCCCCTTCGCCCACCCCCCTCCCCGCCCCCGCCCTCCCCCGCGCGCCGCTCGCCGGGCTAGCTCTGGCCGCGGCCCGCGCGCTGAAGGTGGCGGCGGCGGCGGCGGCGGCAGCTGCTCCCCCAGGAGGGAGGGGACTAGCGGCTTCGCTGCCGTTGCCGCCGCCGCCACTGCACACGCCCTCCCCGGGTTCTCCTGCCCGGGACTCTGCTCCGCGTCCTGGCCGCGGACATGTTTCTCAGGGCTGCGGACTAGGGGTGCGTGCAGGCGAGTGCCAGCCTCTCCGTGTGTGGCGGGGCGGGGGCCCCCCCACGGCCTCTTTTCCGCTGCCCGCGGGGTTTGCACCCCCACCTCAGTGCCCCGACACTTTGCACTCGCCCGCCAGGGGGCGAAGCCAATCTCCGGGTGTGGGTGAGGGTGGGGATGGGGGTGGGGGCAGGGGGCTGGAGCCCAGGCACCTGCCGGCAACCTCCCCCCGCCAAGGCCCCCCCATCTGACCCTTGCGATCCCGACCCGCGGCGGGGCGGGGGACGGGGGGGGGGACATCCCAGTCATTTGTCCTTTCACTACGTTCCACTCCGTCTCAAAGCGAAGACAACTTCCTCCACCCTAGCGGGAGCCAGAGAAAAAATAATATTTTTAAAAAGTACCCGTCCGTGCTAATCCTTTTCTTTGTTGCTAATTCACCAAAATAAAGGCGTGATGTTTTCCATGTCTCTTTTTAAATACTTATGTCAAACTTTTTTTTTAAGTTAATAATGCTTTCTTCCTTAGCTATTTCTGGACCAAATCTGCCACAGGGAGGAAAAAAAAATCAATATTTTCTGTAATTTTTGTTTGAAAGTGATGGTTGTTTAAAAAGAAAAATGATTGTCTAAAAGCGTTGTTAAATATAATGCGCATTGGAAAAGTCTGAATACAAAAAAGTTTGTTAACAGTTCATCTCTGGGTGATGAAATTATGTTCAATTGCTAGGTTCTTTTCTATAATACTACATAGTTTTCTAAATTGATTCTACCAGTATGCATATTAACCAGGAAAAAGGATTAGAGCAGCATTTAAAGGAATGTGTATTGATTTTGGCCTCAAACTTGGGGGAAAAAAAGGCTAAACTTACTGTTTTAAACTATTGTTAAAACTGTTGTTTTCACTGTTGTGACGACCATGAAGGTGGTGTTTAGTATCATGTAGACCACACGTTTCAGTTTTGTATTTGAAAGTTGCGCCCCATTGATTGGCCTTTCTAAAGCAGCTTTTAAAAGCCCAGTCTTACTTCTCAGGACCATTCACAAGTGCCCTACTTCTGTAGAGCATTACAATAATTTGTAATGTGGGTCATAATGTGCTTATTATTGCATGCCTTATTTTTAATTTTTTTAATTTTTTTTTTTCTTTGAGACAGAGTCTCACTTTATCACAGCAACCTCCAACACCTAGGCTTAGGCAAGTCTCTTGCCTCAGCCTCCTGAGTAGCTGGGACTACAGGTGCCCGCCACAAAGCCTGGCTGTTTTTTTTGTTGTTGCAATTTGGCTGAGGTCAGGTTTGAACCCATCACCCTCAGTATATGGGGCTGGCGTCGTACCCACTGAGCTGTAGGCGCCATATCATTTTTTGCAGTAAATTTTCTCTATTCTTTTTCCAGATTCTATATGTTCTTTTTTTTTTTTTGGTAACAGAGGCAGAGTCTCACTTTATCACCCTCGGTAGAGTGCTGTGGCATCACACAGCTCACAGCAACCTCCAGCTCCTGGGCTTATGCCATTCTCTTGCCTCAGCCTCCCGAGTAGCTGGGACTACAGGCACCCATCACAACGCCCGGCTATTTTTCTGTTTTGCAGTTTGGCAGAGGCAGGTTTTGAACCCACTACCTTCAGTATATGGGGCCAGTGCCCTACTCGATGAGCCACAGGTGCCGCCCAAGATTCTATATGTTCTTTTGACTTAATTCAGAGTAATATGTAAAAAATGGGGAACGAAGCAGTTTATTGATCTAAAAAGTGATATTAGGGCAACAAGAAATATCTTCTCCCAGCTTAAGTCTAGTCTGACAGTATGAAGCAGTAGATTCTTATTAGATTCCATCAGGAGTATTAACTTCAGTGTTTCCTGATGTGCTTTTGTTTTGGCACAGTTACTCTTTCCTGGCTTTGCAGAGGTACTTTGCACACTTTGCCATTTTCGTCAAAGCAGAATGAGAGTCTATTTTTTTTCTTTAATAACAAAGCAATGGTTATGGAAGGATGAGTCTTTTTTTTTTTTTTTTTGAGACAGAGTCTCAAGCTGTCACCTTGGGTAGAGTGCCCTGGCATCAGAACTCCCAGCAACCTCAAACTCTTGGGCTTAAGCAATTCTCTTCTTTTTTTTGTTTTGTTTTGTTTTGTTTTGTTTTGTTTTGAGACAGAACCTCAAGCTGTCACCCTGGATAGAGTGCTGTGACATCACAGCTCAAGGCAACCTCCAATTCCTGGGTTCAGCGAGTCTCCTGCCTCCGCCTCCCAAGTAGCTGGGACTACAGGCACCCACCACAACGCCTGGCCATTTTTTGGTTGCAGCCATCATTGTTGTTTGGCGGGCCGGGCTGGATTCGAACCTGCCAACTCAGGTGTACGTGACTGACGCCTTAGCCCGTTGAGCCACAGGCGCCGAGCCTTAAGCAATTCTCTTGACTCAGCCTCCCAAGGAGCTGGGACTACGGGTGCCTGCCACAACACCCGGCTATGTTTTTGTTGTTGTTGCAGTTGTCGATGTTGTTTTAGCAGCCCAGGGCCAGTTTCGAACCCACCAGCCTGGGTATATGTGGCCCGTGCCCTACCCACTGAGCTATGGCCGCCACCCAAAGATGATAGACTTAAAAGCTGTAATTCTCTGATCAAATTCTAACATGCTTTAACAGATATTAAGAGGGGTTTGGGTTCTGCCCTCTAAGCATTTGTCAAATTAATACAGGGTGTCCCAAAAGTCATCCCTAAAGTTTCCATACATAGGGAAAAAGGGAAATTTTGTAGCTAAATTTTACAACAATGTGACCAATATGTGAAGAATATTTTGTAATTTGGCGCCTGTCGATCAGCCATATACACTGGGGCTGGCAGGTTTGAACACGGCCGGGCCTGCTCAACAACAATGACAACTACAACAACAACAACAACAAAAAATGGGTATTGTGGCTGGCACCTGTAGTCCCAACTACTTGTGAGGTTGAGGCACAAGAATCGCTTAAACCCAGAAGTTGGAGGTTGCTCTGAGTTCCAAAAAAGAAAAAAAGAGGCATCAGCATTGACTAGCTAATAGTACTCATGCTGAAAGTTTACGGGTACTGTGTCTTGATGTCTCAAGGTACACTGTGTACTTTGAAATACATCAAAAAATAAGACGGATAGATGCATCCATGTATGAACAAAGGGACATGAACAGAGATGTGATAAAGCAATATAAGAGTAGAATCTGGGTAATGGGTTCACTGTACAGTTCTTTCAACTTTTCTGTTTGTTTGAGAATGTTCACAATAAAGTGTCAAGAGGAGGGACCCAGATTTAATATTAACTCACCCATTACCTCCTCCTCCCAGGCCACCATCAGAATTCAGGAGGCAGGCTATTTCTAAGATGTTTTGAAGCAGAAGTAGCCAATCTCATTTCAACTCATCCTGAAAATCATTACTGTCTGAATGGTGAATGTTCATGACATGAAGTGAACATTATTTTTCATTATTTCTCTGCTCAGAGCACCCAGATGACATACTGCCGTAGGCTGAAGGCTCACTGTTTGAAGGCCAATTCAAAGCGTGTTAGGAGCGTGAGGCAGAGAAATTTCAAGGGCAAAGGATTGAGGATTGTTCACAATCAGGCTTTTGTGAGTATTTGGTACTTTCTCCCTGTGTACAGAGCACCTTTAAGAAATGAGTATTAAGAAAATAAAAGACAATGTTTTCATTTACAAAGAATTTGCCAATTATTTGTACTTAGTAAAGAAGGCACACTCAGAAAACAAGGGCTTAGAAAATAGGTATGGTAGGGGCAGGTTGACCAGTGGAGGTTGCTTCTAATATATTCATACTATTGAATATTACACAGCTGTTACAAAGAATATGCTTTATATAAATGCAATAATATAAATTGTATATAAAACCAGCACATTGGGCAGCGCCTGTGGCTCATCAAGTAGGGCGCCGGCCCCATATACCAAAGGTGGTGGGTTCAAACCCAGCCTCGGCCAAACTGCAAAATAGAAAAATAGTCAGGCGTTATGGCGGGTGCCTATAGTCCCAGCTACTCGGGAGGCTGAGGCAAATCACCTAAGCCCAGGAGTTGGAGGTTGCTGTGAGCTGTGTGATGCCACGACACTCTACCGAGGGCAATAAAGTGAGAGTCTGTCTCTACCAAAAAAAAAACTAGCACATTGTACCCCATAATTGCATTAATGTACACAGCTATGATTTAATCAAAAAATAAATAAATAAATGTAATAATATAGATATCTAAGAAACACTTTTGAATGAACCCTGGTGCAGTGTAATACCATTTTTGTTTAAAACAAACTCACACTAACATATAAGAACAACTCCATGTGTGTGCAATAAATGCATAGAAAAATGAAAAAGAAAAAGATTTACAAAGATACATAGAAATCTGTTAAAATTGGTTGCCTTTCCCTGAGCACCCGGCAGAAACTTCTCTTTCCCAATTTTATACTCCCATTTCCTCACAGATGGTAAGTTTTCAATAAATACTGGTCACTTCAACCTGAAAAATCTATTTTGATTCTTTTCATATCTGTCTCTATAGACATCATTGCTTGTCCAGACTATGAACAACAAGCCCCTGACTAACTGGTCTGTTTGCATTTACCTTTGTTCCACCACAGTCTTTTCTCCACAATACAGAGTTTCAGAACTGTGAATGCAAACCTGACACCACAAGTTGGCTAGAAAGGTTTGTTTTTTTTTTAAGAGACAGAGTCTCACTTTGTCAGCCTTGGTAGAGTGCTGTGATGTCACAGCTCACAGCAACCTCCAGCTCTTGGGCTTGGGCAATTCTCTTGCCTCAGCCTCCCCAGTAACTGGGACTACAGGCGTCCGCCACAACACCCAGTTATTTTTTTGTTGCAGTTTGGTGGGGCTGGGCTTGAACCCGCTACCATTGGCATATGGGGCCGGCGCCCTACTCAGTGAGCCATAGGCGCCACCTGAGGCTTGAAAGTCTTCAACAGCTTCTCAGGACATTTAAAACCCAATCTTAGGAGACTAAGGCAAGAGAATTGCCTAGGCCCAGAAGCTGTAGGTTGCTGTGAGCTGTGACACCACGGCTCTGTACCGAGGGTGACAAAGTGAGACTCTGTCTCTAAAAAAAAATAAGTAAATAAAATAAAATAAAATCTGATCTCAGCGTCACAACATGAGATCATGTGACATGAAGCCGACAAGGCCTACCTCTTCCCATCCTTCTTCCAGGTGTGCTACGTACTACAACCAAATTCATTTCTAGGGTGAATCTTAGCCACACCTTCAAGTGTCATTAATGCTATTTTATTCATTCTTATTTTTAGCTGTTCTTAATAATAATCTCCATATTTAATATGACTAGGCCTAAGTATATTTGCCTAAGCATTGACCTGGTAAAGAGAGTTTTAGCTAGGCAAAGTGGCTCACGCCTATAATCCTAGCATTCTGGGAGGCTGAGGCGGGTGGATTGCCTGAGCTCAGGAGTTGGAGACTAGCCTGAGCAAAAGTGAGACCCCATCTCTGAAAAAGCTAGCCAGGCATTGTGGCAGGCACCTCTCAACTACTTGGAAGGCTAAGGCAAGAAGATTGCTTTAGCCCCAGAGTTTGAGGTTGCTGTGAGCCAAGACACCAGGGCACTCTACCAAGAACAACAAAGTAAGACTTTGTCTCAAAAAAAACAGAGAGTTTTTCCCACTGCTTTCTGTCTCAATATTAATATATGTACTTGTTTTACCAGCTTACCTATCATTTACAATCAAAGCAAATGTAAGTAAAAGAATTGACATAGGCTCGGCGCCTGTGGCTCAACAGGCTAAGGCACCAACCACGTAAACCTGAGGTGGTGGGTTCAAATCCAGCCCGGGGCGCGCCAAACAACAATGACAGCTACAACCAAAAAATGGCCAGGCGTTGTGGCGGGCGCTTGTAGTCCCAGCTACTTGGGAGGCAGAGGCAGGAGACTTGCTTGAGCCCAGGAATCGGAGGTTGCTGTGAGCTGTGATGCCACAGCACTCTACCCAGGGTGACAGCTTGAGGCTCTGTCTCAAAAAAAAAAAAAGAATTGAAATACACTGTCCTCTGAATTCAGGTTAAAACGGCTTACTGCTTTACTAAAGCAGTACAGGAATATCTATTGCTTTAAGCGACTTGCAAATTATATAAGGAAATCAAATTTCCAAAGAACCAAACTTTGATATGACCTAGATTTTCTGGAATGATCTGAATATCATGAGTTTTATTCCTGTTAGTGCCAGATAATTGTTTAAAATAAACCTAAGAGGGATTCTAATTCCCTAAATGTGTAAAAATATTCATACATATAATTTCACAAATTAGGAACAAAAATATTTCTCAGGATAGGTTTTTAGTTTATTGTTCACCTAAAAGGGAAAACCAGCTTCAATTCCTCATTGGTTTAGCCTACTGCTGCTGACCTTTTAAGTCTAAAATCAGAGTTCAGAGGAGTATGTTCCAATTTATAAAATAGGTACTATGTATCAATGACCATGATAGATAAGAAAAACAAAGAGGGAAAATGGAAAGTGTTCAGTATAGTAATATGATATCCTTCTCAAATTTTGTTATAAAATATTTCAAACATATAGAAAAATAAAGTGTGGGTGGCACCTGCGGCTCAGTGAGTAGGGTGCCGGCCCCATATACCGAGAGTGGCAGGTTCGAACCCAGCCCCGATCAAACTGAAACAACAACAACAAAAAAGAAAGAAAGAAAAATATAGTGAGTGATATAATATCTGTATATTCAGCAACCAGATTTTTTAATGTCTTAATTTGCCAGATACACAGTATATGTAATTAAAGAACTCATCCTTTGTATCTCATTTTCCAAGTGCCTGCCACCCCTGAAGTAAATATGTAGGGAAGTGCATCCTTCTTATTTATGTTTCTTGGTTTTCTGGGTTTTTTTCAGACAAGGCCATCTCTCACTGCAGACTCATTCCTAGGTTCAGATGATCCTCTCTGCCATGGCTTCTCAAGTAGCTGACTACAAGCACAAGACACTATGCCTGGTTGTTGCCCTGGGTAGAGTACCGGGGTGTCATATCTTACAGCAACCTCAAACTTGGGCTCAAGTGATCCTCTTGCCTCAGTTTTTCTATTGTTAGTAGAGACGGGGATCTTGGTTTTCCTCAGGTTGGCCTTGAACTCCTAAGCTCAAGCAATCCACTGTCTCAGACTCTCAAAGTGCTAGGATTACAGGTGTGAGCCGCCAAGACTGGCCTAATTTTTATTTTTTGTAACAACAGAGTCTTATTATGTTCTTCAGTCTGGTCTCAAACTCCTGACCCCAAGCAATCCTCCCGTTTCAGCTGCCCAAAGTATGATATAACAGGCCTGAACCACCCACCTGGTCTGTTCATGGTTTTTTTTTTTTTTTTTTGTGGCATCACAGCTCACAGCAACCTCCAGTTCTTGGGCTTAGGCAATCAATTCTCTTGCCTCAGCCTCCTGAGCAGCTGGGACTACAGGGGTCCGCCACAACACCCAGCTATTTTTTTGTTGCAGCTTGGCAGGGCCAGTTTCGAACCCTCCACCCTCGGTATATGGGGCCAGTGCCCTACCCAGGAAGCCACAGGCACTGCCCAATAAATGTTAATATTCCTTAGCAGGGTGTTGTGGCAGACGCCTGTAGTCCCAGCTACTCGGGAGGCTGAGGCAAGAGAATTGCCTAAACCCAGGAGTTGTAGGTTGCTGTGAGCTGTGTGACTCCACAGCACTCTACCAAAGACAATAAAGTCATACTCTGTCTCTAAAAAAAAAAAAAAAAAAAAAAAAAAGAAGTTAATATTCTTTAGTTAAGTATGCTAATTTTTTTTTTTTTTTTTTGAGACAGAGCCTCAAGCTGTCACCCTGGATAAAGTGCTATGACATCATAGCTCACAGCAAACTGCAGTTCCTGGGCTTAAGCGAGTCTTCTGCCTCAGCCTCCCAAGTAGCTGGGACTACAGGCACCCGCCACAACGCCCGGCTATTTTTTTGGTGCAGTTCAGCCGGGTCTGGGTTTGAACCCGCCACCCTCAGTATATGGGGCTGGTGCCCTACTCACTGAGCCACAGGCACCGCCCCGATTACACCTTTCACTCCATCCTACCCCTCATGTGAATTTTATTGTGTTTTTCTCTCATATGAGTGTATAGTTGTTTATCTGTTGATTTCATATTAGTAGTTAGTACATTGGGTACTTGTTTTTTCATTCTTGTGAAACTTTACTAAGAAGAATTTTCTTCAGCTCCATTCAGGTTCATACAAAAGATGTAAGATCTCCATCTTTTTAATGGTTGAATAGTATTCCATGATATACATATGTCATAGTTTTTATTAATCCATTCATGGGTTGATGGCCACTTGGGTTGATTCCACATCTTGGTGATTGCAAACCGAGCTGCAATGAACATTCTAGTGAGAATGTAAAATGAGGTTCTGTTCAAGTCTCTTGCCCACTTACAAATGGGATCATTTGCTCTTTTCATGTTGATTAGTTTGAGTTTTGTGTAGAGTCTAGTTATCAGCCCTTTGTCAGATTCACAGCCTACAAATATCTTCTCCCATGCTGACAGCTGTCTGCATGCTTTAGTTGTTGTACCCTTAACTGTGCAGCAGTGTTTTAGCTTGATCATGTCCCATTCATTTTTATTTAGTGTTGACCTAATTGCCAACGGGGTCTTCCTTCATAAAATCTTTTCCCAGGCCAATATTGTAAAGTTTTTTTCACACTTTCTTCTAGAATTTTTATTGTTTCCTGTCTTAGATTTAAATCTTTTATCCAGTGAGAGTTGATTTTTGTAAGTGGTAAAAGGCGTGGGTTCAGTTTCAGTCTTCTACATGTGGCTAATCAGTTCTCCCAGCACCATTTATCAAATAGGGATTCTTTTCTCCAGGGTATGCTTTTGTTTGGTTTATCAAAGATCAGATGGTGATACATGGTTGGATCCATTTCTAGGTGTCTTATTTTAACACTCTTTGCTTAACTCATGTTTGTGAAGATAATCTCCCATGTCTTCTTTTTTTTTTTCTTTGAGACAGAGTCTCACACCGCCACCCTGGGTGGGTAGAGTGCTGTGGTGTCATGGCTCACAGCAACCTCCTCTTGCCTCGGTTTTTCTATTTTTAGTAGAGATAGGGCCTTGCTTTTGCTCAGGCTAGTCTAGAACTCCTGAGCTCAAGCAATCCATCTGCCTTGGCCTCCCAGAGTGCTAGGATTGGGTCTCATTCAATAGCTAAGTATAGCATGAGGCAATAGTCACCCTATCTTGTCAATTTTCTCTCTCTTTTTTTTTTGTAGCGACAAAGTCTCATTTTCTAGCCCTTGGTAGAGTGCTGTGGCATCACACAGCTCACAGCAACCTCCAACTCCTGGGCTTAGGCGATTCTCTTGCCTCAGCCTCCTGAGCAGCTGGGGCTACAGGCACCGCCACATCACCCAGCTATTTTTTGTTGCAGTTTAGCTGGGGCCGGGCTTGAACCCACTACCTTTGGCATAGGGGGCTGGTGCCCTACTCACTGAGCCAGAGACACCGCCTTCAATTTTCTCTTTGTATTTCATTATTCATTTATTTGTTATTTTTATTTTTTTTGCAGTTTTTGGCTGGGACAGGGTTTGAACCCATTACCTCTGGCATATGGGGCCGGCACCCTACTCCATTGAGCCACAGGTACTGCCTTATTTATTTATTTATTTATTTTTCTGTTTAGCAAGCTATGGCTGGGTTTGATCCCACCAGCCCCAGAGCATGTGGCTGGTGCTCTAACCATTGAGCAAAGGGCACCCAGACTATTTTTTTTTTTCTGAAACAGAGTCTCACTCTGTCACCCTGGATAGAGTGACATGGTGTCATCCTAACTTACAGCAACCTCAAACTCTTGGGCTCAGAGTTCATAAATGATGCTGAGAGAACTGATTAGCCACATATAGAAGACAGAAACTCTACTCACATCTGTTATCACTTACAAAAATTGACTCTAGGCTCAGCACCTGTGGCTTAACAGGCTAAGGTGCCAGCCGCGTACACCTGAGCTGGAAGGTTCGAATCCAGCCTGTGCCCGCCAAACAATGACGGCTGTAACCAAACAATGACTAGGCGTTGTGGCGGGCGCCTGTAGTCCCAGCTACTTGGGAGGCGGAGGCAGGAGACTCGCTTGAGCCCAGGAATTGGAGGTTGCTGTGAGCTGTGATGCCATAGCAGTCTATCCAGGGTGACAGCTTGAGGCTCTGTCTCAAAAAAAAAAACTGACTCTCACTGGATAAAATATTTAACTCTAAGACATGAAATGATCAAAATTCTAGAAGAAAGTGTGAAAAAAAGATCTTTACAATATTCGCCTGGGAGAAGGTTTTATGAAGAAGATCCCCTTGGCAATTTGGTAAACACTAAATAAAAATGAATGGGCCGTGATCAAGCCTCAACCTCTCAAATAGCAGAGACTACAGGTGCCCGCCACAACGCCCAACTAGTTTTTCTACTCTTAGCAGAAACAGGGGTCTCACTCTTGCTCAGGCTGGTCTCCAACTCCTGATCTCAATCAATCTCCCTACGTTGGCCTCCCAAAGTGCTGACAAAGTGATGACAGGTGCATTTCACTTTTTTTTTTGTTTGGATACAGTCTCACTTTGTTGCATTTAGTAGAGTGCAATGGCATCACAGCGCACAGCAACCTCAAACACTTGGGCTCAAGCAATTCTCTTGCCTCAGCCTTCCAAGTAGCTGGGACTATAGACGCCCACCGCAATGCCTAGCTATTTGTAGAGACGGGGTCTTGCTCTTGCTCAGGCTAGTCTTGAACCCCTGTGCTCAGGCAATCCCCCCATCTCGGCCTCCCAGAGTGCTAGGATGATAGGCATGAGCTACCGCACCAGGCCGGTGCATTTCACTTTTTAACCATCAATGTTAAATGTTTAACATTTAACAGAGAGAACACCTTTATGGCATGGCTTTATAGCTCAATCTTTACCATTAGTTCACTGTAGTGCTTTTAAAGAATAGTCTCACATCTCATTAATAATTATATTTTCCTTAACTAGTTTTCAAAGCAGAGTCACTCTTTTTTTTTTTTTGCAGTTTTTGGCCGAGGCTGGGTTTGAACCCACCACCTCCGGCATATGGGGCTGGCGCCCTACTCCTTTTAACCACAGGTACTGTCCCAGAGTCACTCTTAATCTCAGGGAAGAGGAGTTCCTATTCTGGGACCCACAGTTTAGAGAGTTTCTCATTTCATAAACACTCAGAAAAAAGGTTTGTGTGTCGGGGTATGTTTCTGTCAAGTGGCACAAATTCTAGACAGGAAAACTCTGTAAACCTAGACATTCACTGTTCTGCCTAATAGTCTTCAAGCTCCAGGGAGACACACTTCTTCACATCTCTTGCCCTAGATCCTCAAAACAAAAGCCACCTTCATCAGAATGCTGAGAAGTTTTTTGGAGAGAGGGCAGGAAGAATTTGAGTGGCAGGAATGCTTAGGTAAGAGAAAAGACAAATTAATTAACTTGTCAAATCCTCCTTCTTAGCATGAATGCAAAAGATTCTTGCATAACAAAGTATTGTTTCCCAGAGTGCCAAGCGGCCATTTCTTGCTTTTCTTTGTGTTCTAATTCATGGTTCTGAAGATTCTCATAAATTAACATAGCGTTCATTAACATTGCACAGAGTGGGTGAAGAAGATTTTGCAACATTAATTTTACCCTTAAATTTATATGTATAGAGATCTCAGCATTACTATGGAAAACCTGGATTCTTTGGCAAATAGATGAACATTGAATGCAAAGACTAAACTGTTTACAATTTTTAAAAAGGCTTCATTAAATATTTTAAAAGGCTAATAAAATGTTCAGCTTATTTAAATATCTTTGACTAAAAATTTGATAGTGAGTAATTACAATTTCATTTTGCTATTTTTTTCCTGCCAACATCTTGGTTTTATGCTATTTATTTTTGATAGACTATTTTAAATATTCTAGAGGAAGGATAACTTTTTTTGTTTCGAGACAGAGTCACACTATGTCGGAAAGATAACTTTTAAAAAATGCAAAAACAACTAACTTTTAGATTTTTATTTTATTTTATTTTATTTTATTTTATTTTATTTTTTAGAGACAGAGTCTCACTTTATCACCCTGGGTAGAGTGCCGTGGCATCACATAGCTCACAGCAACCTCTAACTAATAGGCTTAGGCGATTCTCTTGCCTCAGCCTCCCGAGTAGCTGGGACTACAGGCACCCACCATAATGTCTGGCTATTTTTTTGTTACAGTTTGGCTGGGGCCAGGTTCAAACCCGCTACCCTTGGCATACTGGGCTGGCACCCTACTCCCTGAGCCACAGGTGCCGCCCAACTTTTAGTTTTCTAAAAATTTACTGTCATTCACTTTTTTTTTCTTTTTCTTGAGACAGAGTCTTACTTTATCAGCCTTAGTAGAGTGCCATAGAGTCACAGCTCATAGCAGCCTCAAACTCTTGGGCTCAAGTGACTCTCTTGCCTCAACCTCCCAAATAGCTGGGACTACAGGCGCCTGCCACAACGCCCCGGCTATTCTTTAGAGAACAGGTCTCACTTTTTCTCAGTCTTGAACTTATGAACTCAAACAATCCACCCAAACTCAACCTCCCAGGGTGCTGGGATTAAGGGCATGAGACACTGTGACCTCATTCACATTTTTTGGATGAAAACACATTCAGAATTTGTACACTTTCCAGTTGCATTTTTTTTTTTTTTTTTTTTTTTTGGAGACAATCTCTCTGTTGCCGTGACTGGAATGCTGTGGCATTAACCTAGCTCACTACAGCCTCAAACTCCTGGGCTCCAGCAGTACTCCTACCTCAGCCTCCCGAATCGCTTGGACTACAGACGTCTGCCACCATGCCCAGCTAATTTTTCTGTTTTTTTAGTAGAGACTGAGTCTCTACTGCTCAGGCTGGTTTTGAACTCCTGAGTTCAAGCAGTTCTCCAACTTTGGCCTCCCAGAGTGCTAGAATTATCACAGGCTGTGAGTCATCACGCCAACCACTACAGTTGCATTTAAAACCATGTACATGTAATAATATTTTACTGTATATATATATGTGTGTGTTGTTTTGTATTAAAAATTAAACAAAAAGGGTTTGGTGCCTGTGGCTCAAGAGGCTAAGGTGCTAGCCACATACACCTCAACTGGCGGATTCGAATCCAGCCCAGGCCCGCCAAACAACAATGACAGCTGCAACAAAAAATGGCCGGGCGTTGTGGCAGGCACCTGCAGGCCCAGCTACTTAGGAGGCGGAGGCAGGACAATTGCTTGAGCCCAGGAGTTGGAGGTTGCTGTGAACTGTGATGCCACAGCACTCTACTCAGGGCAACAGCTTGAGGCTCAGTCTCAAAAAAAAAAAAAAAAAAAAAATGGGTGGCACCTGCACCCATGGCTCAAGGAGTAGAGCACCAGCCCCATTTGCCAAGGATGGCAGGTTGGAGCCCAGCCCAGGCCAAAATCTGCAACGACCAAAACAAACAAACAAACAAAAAATTAAACAAAAAGAAAGTCTATAAAAAAAAATGAAGTGCCTAAAGCAGTTTATGGCAAATGGTAGATATTCAGCATATGTTAGGGGTCCCCTTATGCCACCTTGCTTTCTCTCTCTTGGTTTTAACTTAATATCAGATCAAACTTTTTTTTCTTTTGAGATACATACAGTCTCACTCTATCGCCCTGGGTAGAGTCCCATGGTGTCATCATAACTCTCAGTAACCTCAAACTCTTAGGCTCAAGCAATCCTTAGGCCTTGGCTTTCAGAACAGCTGGGACTACAGGCACTGGCAAAAAAAAGCCCAGCTAGTTTTTCTATTTTTAGTAGAAATAGGGTCTCGCTCTTGCTCAGGCTGGTGGGCAGCTCCTGACATCAAGCAATTGGCCCCTCTTGGCCTGCCAGAGTACAAAACCCTGCCAGGCCTCAGATTAAACATTATTTCCTTTTCTCCTTTTTTTTTCTACTCACCTCCTTCCAAATACAAACATACATATCCTGTTTGGAATTTGCTTGCCTTATGGAAACAAGTCTGAAATTTGGAAGACAACAGAGCCAGCAAAACTGAAAGGAGACTTTAGAGGAAACTAGTGGAAGCCAAATGGAAAAATTAGGTAGAAGCTCAATTGTTTAAATGACCTGTAAAGGTTTTAGTGGAATTCTGACATATAGTGTCTTCCAGGTACTTCCTGGCCTAGTGAAAAGTCACAGACACTCAGACATGGGTGAGACCAAATGAGTGAGAACAAAGGAAATTCAACTCCGCTCACAATTTGACTCACAGATTGGGTTGCCAGCCCTTAGCAAAACCAGATGAAAGCTTCAGGAAGTTACCACTACTGGCCACATCCGCACATCTTCAAACACACACCTGGAATGTTTTAACAGCTGGAATCCAATTCTGAGGTGATTCATGAGAAAGTCAAGTTTGTTGTAGAACTGACCAGTAATAAAATAAGAAGAGCTAATAGCTCTTATAAGTTTCTTCTTATAAGTTTTGGGAACTTAGTATGTTCTAGGAATTATGATAATCTCTTTTTGAAAATGCTATTCAATCCTACAGGTTGGGCTTAGCACCCGTAGCTCAGTGGTTAGGGCACCAGCCACATACACTGGGGCTGGTGGGTTCAAGCCTGGCCCAGGCCTACTAAACAACAATGAAAACGAAAACAAAAAATAGCCAGGTGTTGTGGCGGGCGCCTGTAGTCCCAGCTACTTGGGAGGCGGAGGCAAGAGAATTGCTTAAGCCCAAGAGTTTGAGGTTGCTGTGAGCTGTGATGCCACGGCACTCTACCAAGGGCAACATAGTGAGACTCTGTCTCAAAAAAAAAAAAAAAATCCTATAGGATGGAAAATAGTTATTCTCCTGATTTTAGAGATGAGGAACTCGAGGTTCAGAGAAGTTAGGTAACTTCTCACCTGCACATTACACTTTGATTTTCAGCTGCTAATGATGTGGCTATTGAGAGCCAACTAAGGGTCTGAATATGGGTTATAACTTAATATTAACTTAACTGAAAATATAATCTTCACAACAACCCTTTGTTTGGGAGCACTTTATGGATAAAGAAACTTCAGCAGCAGCACCTAGAATTACATGTAATAGAGACGATAATAGTTATGGATGGAAGGTGTCTCCCTTACTGATTTGAAAGCAAAATGGAAAGTGGTCTTTTATGTTATCTTGTGTTTTGTGCAGAAGAGGATATTTTCTATTCCAGAGTAGCATTGTTCAATATACCTTTTTGAGATAATAGGCATCTTCTCTGTTTGCACTGTTCATTATGGTAGCTATGGGCCAGGTGTGGCCACTGAGCATGTGAGATGTGACTGTGAAGACATAAACCGGGGCTCAGCACCCGTACTCAGTGGTTAGGGCGCCGGCCGTATGCATTAGGGCTGGTGGGCTGGAACCCTGCCCGGACTTGCTTAACAGCAATGACAACGACAACAAAAAAATAGCTGGGCGTTGTGGCAGGTACTTGTAGTCCAAGCTACTTGAGAGGCTGAGGCAAGAGAATCACTTAAGTCCAAGAGTTTGAGGTTGCTGTGAGCTGTGACGCCACTGCACTCTATTGAGGACGACATAGTGAGACTCTGTCTCCAAAAGGAAAAAAAAAAAGGACGTAAACTGGCCTGGTACTCACACCTGTAATCCTAGCACTCTGGGAAGCAAGGCAGGTAGACTGCTGGAGCTCGGGAGTTTGAGACCAGCCTGAGCAATTGCCAGACCCCCATCTCTACTAAAAATA
>CAUYON010077201.1:0-14916 GCA_963573935.1 Arctocebus calabarensis
GGGCATTGTGGCGGGCGCCTGTAGTCCCAGCTACTTGGGAGGCAGAGGCAGGAGACTCGCTTGAGCCCAGGAATTGGAGGTTGCTGTCAGCTGTGATGCCACAGCACTCTACCCAGGGTGACAGCTTGAGGCTCTGTCTCAAAAAAAAAAAACCAAAAAACTAGATTTGAATTGGACTGGGTCTTACAAGCCATTTGCCACAAGCCTTCATTTTTCACATTTTCAAGATTAATTACTACATTAATATTTTAAAGTTAATTAAAACATTCTAATTGTACCAAATATAGAAAGTACAGAAACAGTAAAACATAAGGGAAAAAATCATTCATAAGTCCATCACCAGAGACAATGAGCAAGGCCTGCTCCCTCGTTGATGAACTGTGGCTCGACAGGACAGCTTTGCATTCCCCCACTGGGAACGCAAGAAGCACAAGTTTGACTACGAGCCTGGGTAGAGTTATTGCCTCATACAAGAAGCCAATACTCAATTCTCCCTGCTCAGGCCCTCTTTCCTGCCCCTAACTGTGTTGGTCACAGGCCTGTCTCTTGAATTTCATGGCCACTCAGAGCTGAAGAAATCATTCCGCTCTTTGCTGGTCTTAAAGCCTTAGTGCGGCGTGGGATTTGTTACCTTCGTCATTGCAGGTGTGGATGTCACGCTAAGAACAGTCAGGGGAGCTACGTGGATCTGTGTGCCTCTTCCTCTGCCCTCCAGGAAAAGTCCTCTGAGGATCTCAGATGTCGCCACAGCTTGCCGCCCTCCTTTGTCCGGCCCAGCTGGGTGGTCGCGGCTCTGTGGTCCTTAGCTCTTGGTAGGTACCTCCCAGACAGCACTGATAGGGCAAATGTCTACTTACAGGTTCATCCAACTGATGGGCTATGGCCTTCCTAAAGGCAAAGAGATGTGGGTCATTACGGAAGTTTCGAAATGCCCTCAAATCAAGAAACATGAAATCTGCAAAGACAGAAACAAATGAAGCCCTCCCAGCAACACCAACAAGCCAAGCAAGTTAAACTTACGTGGATGAATCAGAAATGAGTTGTCAACTGTGTTTCTTGGAAGAGAGGTAGTGAATCATGACACAGTGTGTTTCAAAACTTTTGTAGTGACCACGTATGTAACGCCTGGACTAATCCCAGGCATGACACATAGCAAGAACTCAGTAAAAGTTTTATGAAGGAATGACTGAAGATTTGGATCAAAGGACTTTACTGAGGAAATGTATCAAATATTTCAGAAGCATTTTCGTTTGTATAGAAAACAGCCGTAGGAACAAGTACAATTACTTTCCCTTCCATACAAAACGAGGCAAATGATAGTGTGCCTCGTAAGTACCTCATTTTAACCAGGCTTTCTTCTGGTAACAAGGACATTGCTTGCAGACAAATCCTGGAGGCAAGGGTGGAAGACTTGTGAGTGGCCCGTTAGAGTACACTCTAATGCCACAATCCCATTCTTTCTTTCTTTTTTTTTTTTTTTTAAAGAGATAGTCAATTTATTTAATATACAGTTTGGGAAATATATATATTATATAACTGTTACTAAGTTTTTTCTTTTTTGGTTGCAGCCATCATTGTTGTTTGGCAGTGCCAGGCTGGATTCGAACCCGCCAGCTCAAGTGTACATGGCTGGCGCCTTAGCCCGCTGAGCCACAGGTGCCGAGCATCCTATTCTTTCTGTGATATACCAGAAAAGGGCTAAGGCTTCTTATCTCTTCCAGTGCCAGGGACACACCTGCTGGTGGATACACCAATTCCCCTATTTCAAATTCAGGAAGACACAATTTTTAAAAGAAAGTATTTTAGGAGATGGAAAGAGAATTATATTTAAAGTAAAGCAGCTCGGTGCCTGTGGCTCAACGGGCTAAGGTGCCAGCCACGTATACCTGAGCTAGTGGGTTCAAATCCAGCCCAGGCCCGCCAAACAACAATGACGGCTACAACCAAAAAATGGCCGGGCATTGTGGCAGGCGCCTGTAGTCACAGCTACTTGGGAGGCAGAGGCAGGAGACTCGCTTGAGCCCAGGAAGTGGAAGTTGCTGTGAGCTGTGATGACACAGCACTCTATCCAGGGTGACAGCTTGAGGCTCTGTCTCAAAAAAAAAAAAAATTTAAAGTAAAGCTGCTATTAACCAGCTTTTGTGCTCATCTTTTCATTGTTCTAAGCTTCATTGTCTTGTCTCAAAAGGAGGATTAATAATAACTGCCACTACAAGGTAACTATGGATACAAAGTGTGCAAATGACCATAAAATATGTTCTGAAATACATTTAAGGGTGAAAGGGAGGAAGGATGAGAGGTTGGTAGAATAAAAGAGCAAAGGTCCTTTATGGGGGGTCACTGGCATCATGGCGTGTCATATTGCAGGGAGCAGGAATGCCTTGCTTAGGATTATGTGGCCTGTCATTGACCAGAACTACTGTGGGGACCTGTCCTTCCTGCCTCTGTCCTCCCACCTTTCTGATGTGTCTCTCACAGCGGGCTGACAGCATGGGCTCTGAGCCTGGGTTTGGGTTCTGGTTCTGCCACTGGTCAAACCTCAGAAAGTACTTACCTTCTCGGTACAGCACGTGATGTTGGAGTATTCACGTGGGGTCCTCTCTTTCCTCACACCCAGTGCATTCCCAGGGTCTGTCGGTAGAACTTCCCTGTATTCCCTCAGCCCCTCACCCGCCTCCTCTCCTGTGCGCTGCACTCACCTTGCAAAAGCATAACCCTCATTCATCACGGCGCCCTGCTCTCCCTCTGCTTGCCACCATGAACTGAGTAAGTGCCTGCTTTAAATAAAGGACCTCAGATCCCAGGAGTGCCCTCAGGGTACCGGGCTGCCCGACTATATTTCCCTAGTTCACTCACTCTCCCACCTGCTAGGAACAGTTCACCACGGCCCCCACCACCTCGATGCACCATCGCTGGCACTGACAGCTGATGTCCTTGCTCTGACATCTCTGAGGAAATTGAAGCCCTTGGAAGAGCATTTCTATGGACTCCCACAAATATATCTAGAAAACTGCCAGCACATTCAAACAAATACTCGGTCTTCCCTCTGTTACCAAAGATGAATTTTTGTTCATCTCTGATTTAAAGCTGTTATGGGTTGAATTATGTATTTCAAAAATTCATGTGTTAATCTTAACTCTAGTGCACCGGAATGCGACTTCACCTAGGAATAGGGTCGTTGCAGATGACATTTGTGAAGATGAAGTCATACTGGAGTAGGGCAGGGCCCCAATCGAATATGACTGATCCTTTAAAGAAAGGGAAAAGTCACAGACATGTACGCGGGGAGAATGCCATGTGGAGATGAAGCTGAGGTCTCAGCATGCGCCCACACGCGGAAGCAACCCAAAGCTCCCCTGCAGCCAAGGGAGGCTTGGAACAGACCCGCCCTTCCAGCCCTAGGAAGGAACCAACCCCACTCACACCTTAACCTTGGACTTCCAGCATCCAGAGCTGTGAGATAATGAATTTCCATGGCTTAAGCCACCCTAGGCCTCAATGGCGGCCTAGCAGACTACTACAAAAGTCAACCCTCCTATCCCTACCTGTGCGAATCTCACCCCCTGCCAACTACTCAGTCATTGCTTCAGCAGCCCTCCCTGTGTTCTCTGATCGCACTGGTTTCCACCGGCTGCTGTGTCATTCCATCAGCATCCACACAGGCTATTATTAGTCCCATCCTTTTTTGGGGGGTTGTAATTTTTTTCTTTTTTTAATTAAATCATAAAGTGGTAGATCATATATACATTAATGCATTTATGGGGTACAATGTGCTGATTTCATATACAATTTGGAATGCTTACATTGCACTAGTTAATATATCCCTCACCTCATTTACTTAATTATTGTGTTAAAATGTTTATACTCAAGAGGGGCCTGTGGCTCAAAGGGGTGGGGAGCCAGCCCCATATGCTGGAGGTGATGGGTTCAAACCCAGCCCCAGCCAAAAACTGCAAAAAAAAAAAAAAAAAGACATTTATACTCTATACTTAATAGATCCGACATGTACCCTTGCAATATGCACCATAGGCCCATCTTCTAAGAAAAATGCTTTTCAGCTTCTTTTGACCTCACTGACTCTGCCTTCTACCACTCTTTTCTTTGCAAAACTTAGCAGCAAAAATTCTTGTGCAGATAAACTCAGTGTCTTCAGTTGTTCCCCTAATGTCCCTTAAAAATACCTGAGCTAGGGCTCTTACCTTGTCACAGTGGCCACCAACTCCACTTGGCTACACCCAATGGTCAATTCTCAGCCTTGTTTCCTCCTGGGCCACCAGCTCCACTTGATACAGCAGATCTCTGCTTCCTCCTGGAGACATGCCCTTCCCTTGCCTCCTAGAATGGCACCATGTTGCCTTTGTCCTTCTCCTCCAACTGCTCCTTCTCGTTCTCCTTGGGTGGTTCCTCATCTTCTCTCAGACTCGTGAAGTAGGAGCCCCAGCCTTGTCCTTGGTCATCCTCTCTGTCTACACACATCTTTGGTGAGCTCATCTCGGTTCGAAGTTTTGATTACCACCTTTGTGCCAGAGACGCCAGAATTCAAACCGTCGGCCAGTCCTCTCCCCGATCTCCAGACTCACATGTCTAGCTGCCCCTCTAATACATGCCACAAACTTAGCATGTCCCAAACCAAACTCCCCATCTTTCTCCAAAAGCCAGCCCCCAGCGTTCCTCTCCATCTCCATCCTGAGGCCAGAATGTGTAGTCACTTCTAACTCTTCATTTTGTCTAATGCCACAGAGCCACTAAGTTGTGAAATCCAAATGACTGTACATTTACAGCGTATCTGGAATCTCAACATTTCTCATCCCCTCTGCTGCACTGTCTTCACCTCTCATCAGCATGATTACAGGAGCATCCTACCGGTAATCATGGTAGGGCAGCCTACCTCTGACCTTACCCCTGCAGCCTATCTCAACATAAGCCACCTCGGGTCAGCCCCCTCTCCTCCAGTGTCCCCCCTTCTCCTTCCTTGATTCAGAGAGAAAGCCAAGCTTTACAGAATCCCCCAGGGCCCTCGTGTCTCTGACCTCGTCCCCTCTCTCCCCCTCTCCCTACATTCCAGCCATGGGGCTCCTTCTGGTCCTAGACTATCTAAGTTATTTTCTCCTCAGAGTCTTTGTGCTGGCTTGTCCCTCTGTCTGAGGCACAGAACCTCTGCTTACATGTCACTTCCTCAATGAGGCCTGCCCAGACCAACCATCTCAAATACGCCCTTCCTTTCCCCCACACCCTCACCTCCAGCATTCGCTGTCATTTACTTATTCATATGGAGATCATATGTCTTCTGCCTTCCTTACAGTTCTCTAGACTGTAAGCTCCAGAGGGCGGGGGCTTTATTCTTTTTGTTGTTTTGTTACTTATATATGAGTAAATAAATGGGTGGATATAAATATTTAATATAGTGTTTGGCACTAAGAGGATGCTCAATAATTATGAGCTGTCATTAATATACCCACCCACTGTTCGGATTAGATCATGCAGCATACAGATCTAGGAGCTGGTTGGCAGCACATCCCCAAGGAAGGATGATGGGAGAGGGGGATGAGCAGGTGACATCTGCAGGCTGGTGAAGCTCATCCAAGACTCATTTCTTTCCAGTTGACTTTGCATGGGCTCTTTCCTTTTTCCTCCAAACACTCTCCTTTGCCAGCCCTGGATGAACCCTTGGACCTACCCTGGCACAACTCTGCTAAAATCACTGCTCTGGGCTTTCCAAGAGAATCACAGACCCAATATAGCTAGCAGGAAATAAAAATTAATAACTTCAGAAAGATCTCGACCTATTTCTGCTAGTACCTCATTTCTAGAATGGTTCTGTCTTTAAGCGTAACTAAGAGAATTAAGCCCAAAGCCATGAGCCGGTAGGGGGAGCACTACTGAGCTAGAAACAGGGACTCTTTCTGCACAGTAAATGATGATGATCAGTAGAAAAATATAAATAGTTTAACATTTTTTATGACAGGATTTACAAGGGAATTGACTTAGTAAGTTGAGGTGAGTTCTGCTTTACAGGAATACTCTGGCTCTGATTTTCAAACAGTGTCCAGGGTGCAGGGTAGATGTGAAGAGGCCAGTGCGAAGGCTTTTGCAGGCATGCTGGTGAGAGATTGCAGATCCCAGCAGTGCAGTTGGATTTCCAGACTGGTGGGATTGGTGGCATGAGAGAAATGGAGGGGTCAGAAACCACGGCAGGGTTTGTGGGCCAAGCACTGAAAGGACAGAGTTTCTCGCGGCTGAGCTAGAGAGAACCCCAGAGCACCTCGCACACCGTCAGGGCTCAAAAAATGAGCATGTGCAGCTGCATTGCACTGTTTGAACATCAACATGTCACATGCCACCTTCTTCTTCTGCTTTTTGTTTGTTTGTTTGTTTTTAGACAGAATCTCACTCCATCGCCCTGGGTAGAGTGCCATGGCCTCATCATAGCTCACAGCAATTTCAAACTCTTGGGCTCAAGCAATCCTCTTGCCCCAGGCTCCCGAATATCTGGGACTAGAGACACCTACCACAACACCTGGTTAGTCTTTCTATTTTTAGTAGAGATGGGGGGTCTCACTCTTGTTCAGGCTGGTCTCGAACTCCTGAGCCCACATGGTGCTCCTGCTGTGGCCTTCCGGAGTGCAGGGATTGCAGGTGGGAGCCCCTGTGCCCGCTGTCACATGCCTTCATTAAAGCAGAACAGACTCATGTTTTTCCATCTTCTCAGAAATGAGAGAGAAGAATTCAGTCTCAGAGTCCTGAGTTGTTCATTCCTCTCTTCCTTTCCCTTTTATTCTGTCCAGGAAAATGAGTTTTCTAAATAATTTTCACAGAACAGAAACAGCTCCAGTCTGACCTGACCCTCAGTAGAGACGCAGTATGCAGTAACTCCGCACACCCACACCCACTCCCGAATGAGCAGACCCTCCACAGATGGGTCTTGCCTGGAAGCCTCCGTGTCCACTTAAAGCCACCCGGTAAGAGGGGTGGGTATTTCCATCACGGAGAGGGAGACCTGGGGAGAGGCTGGAGATAACACTTTGTATTTGTTAACAGCTGGGGTAAGAAAGAGCCCCACTTTGTAGCCAGAGTCCCCTGGGCAGATGGACTTCCGCTGCTCAGCTGGAGCCTGTCCACTGACAGCTCCTCACCCAGAGGCAGAGCCCAACCCAACAAGGGGACGTGCTAGGGATGAAAAGAGAATAACAGTGGGAAACTGGAGTCGAATGCCTCCCAGTTCTTCATAGTAATCAAGAATATTAGTTTGCTTTATCTATGCAACTCCCAGTTGTGGGGATTTAAGACCACAGGAAGCAGTGAGACCAAATGGAAACCTTGACCTGGTTGTCTGAGCCACCAGTTTGTCTGGAAGACTCGAGGGCACATAGAATGTGAACGTGGCTGGTGCTAATGCCCAGGAGACTCTGTGAGTTCAGCTGTGACTAGGAGAGAGCCAGGGGCTCCGCTCTGTGGCCCCTGGGACACTCTGCGCTAACACTTGTTCCTTTAATAATGTCAGCCTCCTCCTCTTCCTATTTTGCTTTCTTAAAGCAGCAAAAAAAGTAAAATTAAAGCTTCAAGCTAAAAATCTTGGCAACCCTGGGAAGTCTACAAAAATATGTCAGGAAAGTAGGCCTCAAGGTCATGTGTAGAGTCACTGAAGATGTTAAAAGCAAAGCACAGCAGCTCACATTTGTAATCCCAGCACTTTGGGAGGCTGAGGCAGGAGGATCACCCCCCCACCTGTAAAAAAAAACAGAAAAGTTAGCCAGGCTTGGTGATGTGTGCTTGAAGTCTCAGTCAATCAGGAGGCTGAGGTAGGAGGATGGTTTAAGTCCAGGAGTTAGAGGTGGCAGTGAACTATAATCGTGCCGCTGCATACTTGCCCAGGCAACAGAGTGAGGCTCTGCCTCAAAAAAGTAAAATAAATAAAATGAAATAAAATAGAAAGGTTAAGGCCAGAGGTTAAGGTCTAGAATATAGACCAAGAGGGTGCTGAGCCTATCTCCAAACAAAGCAAAGGAAAAGTAGGAAGGGTGGTGTGGAATGATGACAAAGCTGTCATGTGGTAGGGTGTCCCTGGGAACCCCTGCTGCTCCATGCTTCTTGGGGAGCAGAAAATTAAACATTAGCCTTGGCAAACTTTGTGTCCTTGATCATACACATGCCATTTTTGACATTTG
Organism: Arctocebus calabarensis; assembly: GCA_963573935.1. NCBI lineage: Eukaryota > Metazoa > Chordata > Mammalia > Primates > Lorisidae > Arctocebus > Arctocebus calabarensis. The sequence continues at coordinate 8,166 of CAUYON010077201.1, forward strand.
AGGAGAGGTTTTTGGACTTTGAAATGCTCCTCAAGGAAGAGAGAGGAACAGCCATTTGCTATCAGGACACCCGGTGTGTGTGACAGACACTTTAGACTGTGAGATGAGATGAGCCCCTCTGACCAGGTAAATCGCCCCGAGTCTTACTATTTTTGTAAGTCTACTACTGCTCACCTAAGCGGCTCTACTAATATGGCTAGACTTGACCAGTCCTGACTGTCCCACCTCTGTCTGTGGTTGGTCAGCTGGCGGGTGGGCTGAGGGCTCTCTGGCCAGCTCTCCTTTGTCTTATCTCTACTGCAGCCTGACCCAAGCATGTCCCCCCAGCTTGAGTGGCCAACACAAACCATCCTGCCTCCATTCTCTGTAAGGTCATGCTCATCTGCCCAAAACCTCAATGCAGGACTTGGTATTTTGTCTGAATGATGAAGATTCCAGGCCAACCAACTTGTCTTCTAGGAGAAAGACTACAAGGACAAGAAAGGGCAGGCAAGGCCAGCCCCACGATAATTTTCTGTTGACCAAGGCCAAGTTCCGTCAATTCTGCTTAGAGAAACCATCCCCCCATACACATGATATTTGCAACGCTGAGTCTGCATCTCCTTCCACAATGACTGTAAGCCATCCAAACAAAAATAATAGGAGAAGCATGTCAGGAGAGAACATAGCAGTTAACAGAAGATATGTCCAGATATGTTTTCTGATTTGATTTTCAAACTACCCTGGACTATCAGCTTTATTGGGGCAGAGAATTACATCTGCTGCATTCATTGTATACAAAGGGCTTGGAGCAAGCAGTGGCATAAAACAGGGGCTCAATGCATATTTGTTAAACAAAATAGCCCAATAAGACAAGAGATAGGAGTCCATATCCTTATTTTATATCTAAGGCCCAAAGTCTCATAGTTAATAAATGGTAGAGCCGGGACCAGACTGAGACCCCTAGTCCCAAGGTCATTGCTAGTTATTTTGTTCTTGGATGCTTCTAGGTCATTAGCTTCAAGATGTAAAGAACCCCAAAGCCATGTCTGGGTCGAGATGCTGCACAGTGCAGAGAAAAGCAGACAGAGGCCCTGGAGCTTCCCAGCATGGAGAGAGATCTACGGAGTATCAGGCCTGAGGTGTGGACACCCACATGGCAAAAAGCATCGTTTCCTTCTCCTGTAGCCAGGACGTATTCCCAGCAAGCAGGCATGGACTGGGGACATGTGTGGTTCGTTAGCCTCCCCTGGTGCTGAGCTTCAGAATGCAGCCTCTCACAGGGCAGGGGGTTCAGGGAGCATGGTCTGCTGCTCAGATACCCCTGCCTGAATAGCGGCGCTTGTCACCTTCACTACTTCTCCAGAGGAAATAACAAACAGCTTAGTCTTACTTCCAATTAGGAAGCTGCAACTGTAAGCAGCTGGTCACAAAGCACAACTACAAGACATTAGGCTTCTGAGGCAGAGAGGAACCATAAGCAGTCAGTCACAGCCTCAGTCCCCAGACAAAAGGCCTGCACAGATGCTGAAATAACAGCTGTACAAAGATGACTATAAAAGTTTTTAGATAAACTATGTTATGGTCCACTGTTTCATTTCCAAGAAACACAGTCAACAGCATCCTTTCTGATTCGCTCACGCAAGCTGCAACTCGCTCAGCTAATCAGCGTCGCTGGGAGGACTTCATTTGTTTCTGTTGGTGCAGATTTTAAGTTTCTTGATTTTTTGCATATCTTAAAGCTTTAGTGATGACCCACCTTTTATGAGTATTCTGGAAGGGAGCATACATGAGACTTTCATCAGATCCTCAGAGGGGATCAAAGCCAGCCACATGAGGATCTAGAATTACCTCTTCATCCCTGCAACTCCCCAGCTTTGCTCAAAGCCCCAGGTGATGGGAAGTCAGTCCTTTGCAGCCTGAGTCATTTCCTGTGATCAATACATGTTCCCTATAGAGAATGAGGGAGGGGCAGGTGGTCCCAGCAGGACCAAAGCAGAACTTCTCCCTCCAGCTGTCCAGCATATGAAGCCCAAAACAGAGCTGTCAGGCTAGAATGCTGGACATCTCTCAGAGTGCATCAGCAGGCACAGAAGGGGGCGGCTTTTTAAATTTGTGCGCTAAAGGAAACTGATGACTAGTTTCATTGCTTTGCCCGAAGTGAGGGTTGTAATGAGAAATTCTGCTGGCATGTCTCAAAATAGCTTACATAGAGTATTAAGTGTGGAGCTGGTGGCATGCTCTGCCTCAAATTCTTACGGACCAACGCCAGGATAAGGTTTAAGTAACAGAGACAAAGCCCCAAAGTTTGTGTTGAGACGCCCTAATGTCCGAAAAAAGATCTTCTAGTGCCATCTGGTGGCTACATCGTGTTATCACACCTTTGACAACACACTTGTTCCACATAGGTATTTCCCATCTTTTCAAGGATTCCAAAATAGCAATCAGTGTGAAGTCTCCTCTTGGTTTGCATGTGGGTTGGTGCTCAAAGACTGAATTATCAATGTGTCTTAGGACTCATCGATGGCTGACAACACTGGAGCTTAGTCCTTTCCCGTCATTCCAGAGCTCTTTCCCGCTTTGTGGCAATGTTGCCGTGTTTAACCTCTCCTGCCATTTCTTTCTTGCCTTGAGGCAGGAATTTCCCATCTGAAACTGAGATCTGGGTTGACTTCCCTTCCCTTTGCTGCTACAGATGCTTGTATTTCCCTCTGTCACCGCATCTTCTACACCAGGTTGTCATTGCTGACACACCAGTGTCCTTCACTCATCAATAGACTTCAAGGGCAAAAACTGCTTACTCTCTGCACTCCAGAGCCCAACCTGGAGCCTGACATCCACAAGCAGACAAGTGACAGGCACCCATCACCCAGGTGAGCAGCATGGCCTCATCTGGTCCAGCCGCACTTGTTATCATAACCTACTGTATTTCTGTCTTCCCTGGAGAGAACAGATGTTAGCCTCATGTGCTGAGCTCATAACCAGGCAGGAGGCCAGTCACAATACCCTGTGAGAGGCTTGCACAGGGGGTCCCTAAAGGAAAGAGAAGAGACTCTGGGGTTTAGCTACGAAGTTCAAGGTATTTGGCCGGGGCTGGGTTTGAACCCACCACCTCTGGCATATGGGGCCAGCGCCTTACTCCTTTGATTCCCAGGTGCCACCCAACATGCTCAAAGTTCAAGGTAGTTTCTGAGACTTGAAGGTGAGCCAGGAAACCCTTCGTGGGAAGCATTTTCGCAGCAGCAACTACCAGCTCAGGGCGGGAGCAAACAGGTGTAATGGTGGCCTTGGAGTTCGGAGTCCACTTGAGAGCTGGGCGACAATCCAAGAGCTACATGGGGCCGAATCACAAAAGGCCTTCCACACCAGGATGCGGAGCTCAGCCTCCATTTTTAGGGATGAGATCCCCATAAAGCATTTTGAGGAGAGCAATGAGATAGGGTCCAGGCAGCAGTGGAGATGATGAATCAGGAGACTTTAGGGAGTGGTGTCCAGGGAAAGTCTGTGGAAATTCTGCAGGGCGTTGTAATGCAGACTCCTGGGCCCCCTCCAGAGATTCTGTTCCAGTATGTCTGGACTACAGGGCCCTCAAACCTGCACCTTCAGCAAGTAGCAAGGTCCTTGGGTGCTTCTGATACAAATAGTTTAAGACCCACCCTTGGAAAGCCATGGGAGGAGAAGGTGAGGAGAGAGCCAGAGATAGGAGGCAATGTGCGAGGGATGGGAACTTACAGACCTCATCAGGATCACAGCTGGGAAGGAAGAGGTACAGGAAAGAAAAGGGGAACATGCAGTATCCAAAAAGCTAAAGGAAGATGGATTCAAGAAGGGTAGAATGTTTCACAAAAACAAACTCGGCAGGAAAATTAAATTAGGTATGAACAGAAAATGAGTTGATTGGCTTTGAGCCAGCAGGGGAAACTGGAAAAGAGAGATATATTGACACTCGAGAGATTTCTCTCTTCAAAAGCTTGCCTGGGAAAAAAATGAGAAAGCGAACCAAGGCTGGATAGGAAGGGGAATTTTGTGCCTAAAGTATTTTGTCTTCCAGATGGGAGAGACGTGACATGTAGGCTGGGGAAGGTGGGCAGGCTGAGTGTCACAAACGGTGGCTGCAGGACAGAGCGGCCAGGAGGAGGGAGCCTTCTGAGGACCAAGGAGGTGGGAGTGCTCAGAGCCTGGAGGCAGTGGAGGGCCCATCCTCTCCTGAAGCAAGTGGGAAGAAGAAGGGGGAAGGTGAGAGTAGAACTAGGATCACAGGTTGATTACAGGTAGGGGAAATGAAAACAAATGTCATGAATACAAAAACTCACTTGGTAAACCTTGCATTAACATAAACATGGGGGGAATCATGAATTCATTGAGTAACTGAATAATGATGCAAAGAGATATTAGGAAGGACACTGGCTTCAGTAGTATAAGTGAAAATTCTGCAGGTGGTTTGAAAATTAGCTAGCACAAATACAGGAGGAGGACTTGACCTAAAGCAGAAAACAACTAAAAAACAATTAATGATGATAGTCTCCATTTGATTGGGAAGCGTTATGAGTCTTTTAAAGGCTAGGAATTTGAGGTTATCAAGGTGGGCTCTCAGAGTTTACAGACTCCTGCCCTACCAATGGTTATTCCATCTCTTTATGAGAATATGAAGTCAAGGAATAATGAGTGATCTGATTGTTGTGACAACTTAGTCTATACGCTGCTTCACAAATATTTTAAAAGTCATTTATTTAAAAACCTTAATATTTTCCCTACAATTGTAATCTATCTCAAAATGTATTACACCAAAAAAATGTGGCTACAAATGAGTCTCATACGCTGCCCTGACCACCTGGAGAAACTTTTTAAGAAGTATCCCCCTCAGAGATTCTGATAGTGTAGATCTGCGTGGAGGTGAGAAGTTGTGAATCCATCAAACCAGTTAGGAAAACAGTGAACTGGTTTGGAGGTGATGGGCTCCCATCCTATACCACTGAGGAGAGACAGAGCTTTCCTCCTTGCACTTTATGAGTGTTCAGAGCCATTAGACTGTACCTTTAGTGAGTAAGAGAAACTTATGCCTTTGGCAGTGTGGCTAATTACGGTTTTCTAGAGGGATTTATTGCTACTGGATATAAAAATGTAGGAAATTCACCAACCTCCTTTAGTTCAAAGAGTTGTCTTCAAAATAAATTTGATCATGTATCTTTTCTTTCTTAACGTGTTCAAATGACTATTCATTTATCAGCAATGTCTGCTGTGGATATTAACACTAAAGCAATGGTGCTGTGCTTGTTAGACAGACTAATAAAATAAGAGGTGGTATGAAATGAACTTATCACACCCAAAGAACATTAAAAGATAAGCAAATCATTTATCACCTTCATTCTTAGGTTTAATTGTATGAGTCATTGTATCGCTCTGAGTTATAATTTATATACCATAAAGTCATACCATAAAGTCATCCATTGTAAGTGTGTACTAAGTGTTCTTAGTACATTTATACAGCTGTGCAACCCTGATCACAGTTCTAGAACACTCCCATGGCTGACAAAGCCCCTCCTGCCTGCTTGTAGTTCTATACCCAGAAAACCTCTGCTCTGCTTTCTGTCTCTGTTGTTCTTGCCTTTTCCAGAAATTTCCTATGAATGGAAATGTAAGTGTTTTTTGTTTGTTTATTTGTTTATCCAGGTTACACTGATTGCATTTGTTAGGTAAAGTCCCTCTTAAAATCGTGTCTTGCCCCAAAAGGTGTGGCACACACCAAGACCCCACCCCCTCACTCCTTCCCTCTCTCTGCTCTTCCTTTCCCCACCCCCCTCCTTTTTTCTCTCTCTCTCCTCTCCCCTTCCCCCACCTCTACTGCATCCTTACTTGTCATTAATTGTCCTCATATCAAAATTGAGTACATGGGATTCATGCTTCTCCATTCTTGTGATGCTTTACTAAGAATAATGTGTTCCACTTCCATCCAGGTTAATACAAAGGCTGTAAGCCAAGTCTCCATTTTTTAAATGGGTATTCCATGGTATACCTATACCATAGCTTGTTAATCCATTCCTGGGTTGGTGGGCATTTAGGCTGTTTCCACATTTTGACGATTGTAAATTGAGCTGCAATAAGCAGTCTAGTGCAAGTGTCCTTGTGGTAAAAGGATTTTTTTCCTTGTGAGTAGATGCCCAGTAATGGGATTGCAGGATCAGATGGCAGGTCTAGCTTGAGTTCTTTGAGGTTTCTCCCTACTTCCTTCCAAAAAGGTTATATAAGTTTGCAGTCCCACCAACAGTGTAAAAGTGTTCCTTTCTCTCCACATGTGCGCCAGCATCTGTAGTTTTCAGATTTTGTGATGTGGGCCATTCTCGCTGGGGTTAGATGATGTCTCAGGGTGGTTTTGATTTGCATTTCTCTAATAATTAGGGACAATGAGCATTTTTTCATATGTTTGCTAGCCATTCATCTTGTCTTCTTTAGAGAAGGTTTTGTTTCTCTTGCCCATTGAAATATGGGATTGTTGGCTTTTTTCATGTGGATTAATTTGAGTTCTTTATAGATCCTAGTTATCAAGCTTTTGTCTGATTCAAAATATGCAAATATCCTTTTCTATTGTGTAGGTTGTCTGTTTGCTTTGGTTGTTGTCTCCTTAGCTATACAAAAGCTTTTCAGTTTAATTAAGTTCCATTTGTTTATTTTTGTTGTTGTTGCAATTGCCATGGCAGTCTTCTTCATAAAGTCTTCTCTAAAGAAGACAAGACGAATGGCTAGCAAACATATGAAAAAATGCTTATTGCCCCTA
>CAUYON010077202.1:0-10095 GCA_963573935.1 Arctocebus calabarensis
TGGCATCACAGCTCACAGCAACCTCCAATTCCTGGGCTCAAGTGAATTTCTTGCCTCCACCTTCCAAGTAGCTGGGACTACAGGCGCCCACCACAACGAGCCGTCATTGTTGTTTGGCGGGTCTGGGCTGGATTCAAAACCACCAGCTCAGGTGTACGTGGCTGGCACCTTAGCCTGTTGAGCCACAGGCGCCAAGCCGACAGGATCATTATTTTTAAGAAAAGCATGATAAGGTGACAGAGCTTGGTTGTTGTTGTTTTTGTTGTTGTTTTAAGACATAGTCTCACTCTGTTGCCCAAGCTAGAGTGCCGTGACATCATATAGCTCACAGCAACTTCAAACTCTTGGGCTCAAGTGTTCCTCTTGCCTCAGACTCCTGAGTAGCTGGGTACAGCTGGGTACATTGTACAGGGATCTGTCACAATGCCCAGCCTTTTCTTTTTAAGAGATAGGTTAACCACTATCTCTTTTTTAAGAGATAGGTTAACCAGCCTAACCACTCTTGTTCAAGCTGGTCTTGAACTCCTGAGCAAAAGCAATCCACCAGCATCGGTCTCCCAGAGTGCTAGGATCACAGGTGTGAGTCACCATGCCCGCCCATGGTGGCTGAGTTTCTTGCTAAAAGGCAGGTTCCCTGCTGCTTGCATTACAGGAAGATGAGTCACATGTATAAATGCCTTGCTTATCTTGCATTTGAGGTGCTCTTTCAATATGTACCTTTCCATAAGGAGATGAGAAATAAACTTCACCTTTTGTATCCTCTCTAAGGCAGAAGGAAGTTGTACTTGATCTCATAATCGCTGCCTCTCGACGAGTAATACTCAAAGGAGAAACTCCACTTCTATGAACAGCAGACTAGCTACTTCTCCAAAAGACAACTGAGATACCAGGTAAAATATTTTTTAAATATGTTTTTAAAAGTACCAACGAGGGCCAGGCACAGTGGCTCACCCGTGTAATCCCAGAACTCTGGGAGGCTGAGGCAGGTAGATTGCTTGCGCTCTCAAATCTGAGACCAGCCTGAGCAAGAACGAGACTCCATCTCTACTAAAAATATAAAAAAATTACTATTTAACGTAGTTCTGGAAGTTCTAGCTAATGCAATCAGGCAAGAGAAGAGCATAAAGGGAACCCAACTGGAAGCAGAGGAGGTCAAACTCTTGCTCTTTGCCAACAATATGATCTTATACTTAGAAAATCCCAGAGACTCAACCCTGCAAGACTCTTGGTAGTGATCAAGAAATACAGTAACATCTCAGGGTATAAAATCAATGTCTACAAATCAGTGGCCTTTGTATACTCTGGTAACAGCCAGTTGAGAAGCTACTCAAAGATTCAGTTCCCTTTACGGTAGCTTCAAAGAAAATAAAAATACTTAGGAATATACCTAACTAAAGAGGTCAAGAACCTCTACAAACAAATTATGAAGCCCTAAGAAAAGAAATAGCAAAAGATGAGTTGAGGTAGGGTAATTGGTGGGACGACACCTACAGTGCATCTTACAAGGATACGTGTGAAATTTACTAAATGTAGAATATAAATGTCTTAACATAATAACTAAGAAAATGCTGTGAAGGCTATGTTAACAACTTTGATGAAAATATTTCAAATTGTATATAAAACCAGCACATTGTACCCCATGATTGCATTAATGTACACAGCTATGATTTAATTTAAAAGAAATAGCAAAAGACATCAACAAATGGAAGAACATGCCAGGCTTATGGCTGGGAAGAATCAACATTGTTAACATGTCTATACTACCCAAAGCAATCTACTGATTCAATGCAATCCCCATTAAAATACCAACATCATATTTTGAAAAACTGGAAAAAATAGTTCTTTGTTTTGTATGGAACCAGAAAAAAACCCATATGGCCAAGGCAATTCTTAGTTATAAAAACAAAGCCGGAGGCATCACTCTATCAAACTTCAGGTTATATTACAAATCCACGTGATCAAAACAGCATGGTACTAGCACAAAAATGGAGACAAAGACATATGGAACCAAATAGAAAACCAAGAGATGAAACCAGTCTCCTCTTGCCATCTGATCTTTGATAAACTAAACAAAAGCTGGGGGAAAGAATCCCTATTCAACAAATGGTGCTGAAAGAATTGGATGACCACCAGTAAAAGACTAAAACTGGACCTGCACCTTTCAACACTTACAAAAATTGACTCCAAATGGATAAAAGATTTAAATCTAAGGCATGAAACCATCATAGGAGAAAGTCTGATAAAAACCTTTGAGGATGTTGGCTTGGGGAAAGATTTTATGAAGAAGACTTCGGCAGCAATTGCAATAACAACAAAAATAAACAAACGGGACTTAATTAAACTGAAATGCTTTTGCATAGCTAAGGACACAACAATTAAAGCAAACAGACAGCCTTCAGAATGGGGAAAGATATTTGCATATTATGAATCTGATATAGGCTTGATAACGAGGATCTACAGAGAACTCAACAACAAAAGAACAAACAATCCCATCTAACACTGGGCAAGAGACATGAACAGAACCTTCTCTGAGGAAGACAGACAAATGGCCAACGAACATATGAAAAAAATGCTCATTATCCTTAATCATCAAAATTGCTTCTCGGCCTTTTGGCTAAGATCAAGTGTATCCTTAATCATCAAAGAAATGAAAATCAAAACCACCCTGAGATATCACATAACCCCAGAGAGAAAACCCACATCACAAAGTCCTACAGTTACAGATGCTGGCACAGGTGTGGAGAGAGAGGGAACACTTTTACACTGTTGGTGGGACTGCAAACTAATACATCCTCTTTGAAAAGAAGTGTGGAGAGTCTTCAAAGAACTCAAAGTATACCTCTTATTTGACCCCACAATCCCACTACTAGGCGTCTACGCAGAAGAAAAAAATCATTTTATCATAAGGACATAGAATGTTTATTGCACCTCAATTTACAATTGCCAAGATGTGGAAACAACGTAAATGCCCATCAACTCAGGAACTGACTAACAAGCTGTGGTATCTATATACCATGGAGTACCATGTAGCTGTAAGAAAAGATGAAGACTTTACATCTGTTATGTTGACCTGGATGGACTAAAAACCCATTCTTCTTAGTAAAGTATCATAATAATGGAAAAACAAGTATCCAATGTACTCAATTTTATTAAAAAGACAGTAGACAATCTAACACATGCCTACATAGGAGAAAAACTGAATTCTATTCAAGTTGGGGGGGAGGCGGAGTGAGAGGGGATTGCTGGGCTCCCACTTAAAAGGCACAAGTTGGGGTGAGGGACACAATTACAAGAGGGACTCTTTCTAACAAATTCAAATTTTGTGACCTGATTGTACCCTCACAAAAACCTGAAATTAAAAAAAAAAAAAGGTAAAACCAGCTGGGCATTGTGGTGGGCAGTGATATGGCAATTCCTTAAAAAAAAAAAAAAACATAAAATTACCTTATAATGCAGGAATTCTACTTTGGGATAAATATCTAAATAAATTGAAAGCAACACTAAGTCCTAGAAAACGTGCTACATACCTCATTGCTGAATATCACTACGGTCACCAGATAGCCGAGAGGAGCACTTCGAAAGTGACCATAGTAATATTCAGCAATGAGGTCTGTAGCACATTTTCTAGCATGAGTTTAGGAACTCACCTGTCAGACTTTGCGTATGGACGGCTCTGATGACCATTCTAGAACAAGAGGTCCAAAACTGCTTTGAAGGGTGGACTGGATGCTGGTGTCAGGGTGTAACTCCCCAAGGAGAGTACTTCGGGGGGGGGGGGCCATAGAGATACTCAGCAGTAAGGTATGTAGCACTTTTTCCAGGATGTGCTCACAAACTTAATTATCCAACCTTATATCCATACAATGGAATATTACTCAGTCTTAAAAAGGAAGAAGATTCTGACACCTGCTACGTGTATGAACCTTGAGACATTATGCTAAGTAAAATAAGCCAGTCACAAAGGACAAATATTATCCATTTCCACTTATTAGGTACCTTCAGTGTCAAATTCATAGAGACAGAAAGTAGAATGTGTGCCAGGGAGTGGGCAGGGGGCAGGGAATGAGGATACAGAGTTTCAAATGGGGAGGGTGGAAAACTTCTGGAGCAGGACAGTGGTGATGGTTGCCCAACAATGTGAATGGACTTAACACCACAGAATTTCACGCTTAAAGACAAGTTAAAATGGTAAATTATACATTATGTATATTTTACCACAGTAAGAAAAAAACACAATGAAATGGCACTGCTCATCTACTAGGATAGCTATAATAAAAATAATAGGGCAGCACCTGTGGCTCTAAGGAGTAGGGCACTGGCCCCATACACCGGAGGTGGCGGGTTCAAACCCAGCCTCAGCCAAAAACTGCAATAAATAAATAAATAATAATAAGTGTTGGGGAGGATGTAGAGAAATTAGAACACTGATGCAATACATCGCTGATGGGAATGCAAAATTGTACACATGAAAACCAGTTGGGCAGTTCCTCAAAAATAAACAATATGAGCACAGGAGCAGTGATACCACTCCTAGGTATATACTCCAGGAATTGAAGGCAGTGCCTGGAATAGGTGCTTGTCCACCAGCGCCCTCCGGTAATCATCACCAACTCTGGAGCACCTGCGTTCAGCTGATCGGAATTGGAGGGGTGGCAGCAGGCAGGAATCTGTGGACACTGAGAGCAATGCATGTATGAAACGCTGACTTATATTTATCCCTTGGGTTGAAAATGTCTGTCTCATTGCCACCAAAATAATTAAAGAACAACTAAATGCAGGGAAAAAAGAGATCTAATTTTGACAGGGCTTGAAATACTACTTCATAGGTTCTGTGATGAGATTTAAATTATATCGTGAATACAGAAAAGGATTTTGCAAACATAATGCATTTTATAAATGCTAGGGGACCTTATTCCATTAGTAGTGAATTCCTTAGAGACAGGAATCAGTCATGCTTACAATCCCTAATGCACCTGGCGCGGTCCTTAGCAGATAGTGGTATTCAAATACTATTTATTTGATTTAATCCTGTATCCTAAACTCTATGCTAAAATTAAAGCCTTTAACACTTCTGCACTACTGCTGACTAGGATTTTGTGAAAAGCCCTTGAGAAATAAATGATGTTGGATTTACCCAAGGAGGGTAATGAGGCTAAGTAAGTTCCAGTTAAGTTGACTCAACTAATACTATTAAACCAGGTTATTAGAAACCCACATATTCTAATGGTTTCATTAGAAGAAGCAGTTACTCATACCAACCAACTCAAACAAAATTATACATGAAAGAAATGTTTTGCCTTTAGGGAAAAACTATGAAAATTATGAGTCAAACCACATGAGACTTGATAATTCTCATCCATCAACTGAACAGAAAATAATGGAGTGAAATTTACCATTTGGTTTTGAAGTATGAGAGTCACCTTCAACCACAATCCTTTCCCTTTTTTTTTTTTTTTAAAGTAAGAAACAAAAGTAAAACACTTTGCTATGGGTAAATGGGAAGTCTCTTAGAAAAATAAGCATTAAGGCTCAGCGCCCGTAGCACTGTAGTTACGGCGCTGGCCACATGCACCAAGATTGGCAGATTAAAACCCAGCCCAGGGCAGCTAAACAATGACAATTGCAACCAAAAAACAGACGGGCATGTGGCAGGCGCTTGTAGACCCATCTACTTGGGAGGCTGAGGCAAGAGAATCGCTTAAGCCGAAGAGTTTGAGGTTACTGCAAGCTGTGACGCCACGGCACTTTATCAAGGGTAACACAGTGAAACTCTGTCTCAAAAAAAAGAAAGAAAGAAGGAAAGAAATGCATTAGGACTCCTCATTTTTTTGTAGCAACAGCTATTGCTGTAGTAGCCCATTGCTGAGAGGTGATTCTTAGGGGATATTTTGACCTTTTGCTATAGATAAATGGGAAACCTCTTAGAAAAATAAGCATTAGGGCTCGGCGCCCGTAGCACAGTGGTTACTTTTGCACTGCCTGCAAGCGAGCTGTCTGCTCAGTGGTAGCCTGGCCCACCCAGCCAAACCAACTCCTCTGCCCTCTCTGCAACACGTTTCCCCAACCCTCTGCTCCAGCTAAATACTGGCCTTTGTTTATCTAGCCTTCTGTACATCAGTGGGCCGCTCCTGCTGAGAACGGCCTCCTGTGTCACCTGCTCAAACTTCATCCCTCTTTGGTTTTTTCTCACATCTAAAAGGAAGGACAGCGGGTGATTAGGGCACAAATGCTGGTGTCAAACTGCCTTGGAACAAACTCCAGCTCCACTTCCTAACGAGGACGAGAACAGCACCTACCTCATACGATCCTTGTGAGGACTAAGTGATTTAACGTATCAGAGTACTTGGAACAGCACTTGGCAGGGCGCACGGCACACACCAAGTGCCAACATTTTCTCTTATCACGTCAGCGCTTCTATCAGAAAGCGCTCTTGCCAAGGTCCAGCTGCTTCCTGCTTCTGGTAGCAGGACCAGCTAAGTTAGAAAAGGCCAAAAGATAAGTTAGACCCATGAGTCTGCCAGCAGAAGATGAAGCTAAATTAGCATCCAAAATGCCAGACAAAACCAAAGAGAAGGAAGGGTGAGATTTAACAGCACTGGCAGATGAGGAGGAGAGTACAGATGTTCTACTGAGGTACCTTGGTATGTGGGTCGCTGAGGAAGTTTTAAGACAGACTGTGTTATTGTCCATTATTTCACTTCCAAGAAACACATTCGACAGCCTCCTTTCTGAGTTACCGTGTGAGTTTCACCTTGCTGGGCTTATCAGTGTTGCTGGGAGGGCTTTGTTTGTTACAATTAGCATGGATTTTATATTTCTTGATTTTTGTATATCTCAAAACTTTCATAATGACACATGTATCTGGAAGCCCTCTTCCAGGCCAGCATTGGGAAAAACGGATTAATCTGTCCCCTCAAATATGTTATAGTAACTTTGAGGAGAGACTTCGCAATGGGGTATTTCTTTGAATTTCTCACAGTGCACAGGACAGCACCTTATTAGAATAAAAACAGTAGTTAAGTACTTTTTTTGGTATTGATCTGTCTTTCCTCAAACCAACAAAGAATTTATAGTTTTAATTTTTCTCCTTATTTCATCCATCTAGTCTATAAATATCTATTGAGCTTTACAATGTATAAGGGCTTGCCCTAAGCGTGCAAAGATGAATCTTGCACCAGACCTCATATTTCTTAGGGACTAATTCCTACCTATAATTCAATAGTAATTACTGTAATCTTTTATTAGTTCTAGTCTTCCAATTATGTCATTATTTCAATATCTTTAAAATAGAATAACTAGGATAAGTAAGTAATGAAACTTCAGAAATCTAGTGATTTAAGTGTGGGGTCCAAATAAAAACAACTTTCTAGGAGGTTTCAGATTCTATTATAATGATTTCTCAACCTGGAAAGGTTGTAAAAGCTCCTTTCTACTCTTTTTTGTGGGGATTAAATATTCTTAAGGATATTCAAAAGAATCAGAATAACATCCCTATAGACAATAAGAACATACCAGAAAGACATAACCTACTATTAAGTAGTTTAAAACTGAGATGGACTATTTGAAAACTGGGTGATAGACATTTAAAAACAGTACAAGACATAAAAGAAAAACATAAACCCAAATTATAAAAATGCAGAAATGAAAGGACAGAACTCAGGAAACAACTGGAAATAAAAGGAAAACCAACTTGATAAGAGCATCTGTAAAAATAATACGGCTAGGCTCAGCACCTGTAGCTCAGCAGCTAGGGCACCAGCCACATACATGGGAGCTGGCAGGTTCGAATCCAGCCCAGGCCTGCCAAACAACAATGACAACTGACAACTGCAACCAAAAATAGCCAGGTGTTGTGGTGGACGACTGTAGTCCCAGCTACTTGGGAGGCTGAGGCAAGAGAATCCCTTAAGCCCAGGAGTTTGAGGTTGCTGTGAGCTGTGATGCCACCGCACTCTACCCAGGGCCACATGGTAAGAGTCTATCTCAAAAAAAAAAAAAAAGAAATACTATGGCTAACAACATACTAAAGTTGAAAATACTGAGGGCTTTACCTCTAAGATCAGAAATCAGGCAAGGATGTCTCCTCCCACTCTATTCGATGTGGTTTAAGAAATTCAGGCCACAGAAATATGGCAAGAAAAAGAAGTAAAAGACATAAATATTGAAAAAGAAGAAGAGCACCTGTGGCTCAAAGGAGTAGGGCGCCAGCTCCATATGCCAGAAATGACTGGTTCAAACCTAGCCCCGGCCAAAAATTGCA
The DNA here is from genome assembly GCA_963573935.1 of Arctocebus calabarensis. Taxonomy (NCBI): domain Eukaryota; kingdom Metazoa; phylum Chordata; class Mammalia; order Primates; family Lorisidae; genus Arctocebus; species Arctocebus calabarensis. The sequence continues at coordinate 8,261 of CAUYON010077202.1, forward strand.
AAAAAAAAAAAAAAAGAAAGAAAGAAAGAAAGAAAAAGAAGAAGAAATAAAAGTGTCCGTAAGTGCAGATGATAGAATTGTAAATGTAGCAAATTTCAAGGAGCCTACAAGGAAAAATTCAGCAAGGTCACAGGATACAAGAGCAGCTGTCTATCTGTCTCTCTATATACATACAGACAGATATGGGGGGAGATTTATATTACGGGATTGGCTTATACAATTGTGGAGTCTTGTAAGTACAAAATCTGTGGTATGGGCTGACAGGCTGGAGACCCAGAGAAGAGTTGCAGTTTGCGTCCAAAGGCAATCTGTTAGTAGAATTCTTTCTTGCTTGGGGGAGATCAATCTTTGTTCCAGTAAGGCCTTCGACTTACTAAATGAGGTAAACCCACCCACTTTATAGAGGGGAATCTGCTTCATTCAAAGTGCACTGAGTTAAATGTTCATCAAAGAAAAAAAAAAACCTTCATAGAAACATCTAGAATAATGTTTGACCAAATATCTGAGCACTGAGGCCCAGCAATGTCAACACATAAAATTAATCATCACGATGATGAAATTTTAAACAGACCTAAACAAATGGCGAGCATACTATACTCATGGATTGTAAGGGTCAATAGGGTGGAGATGCCAATTATCCCAAAATTGCTCTGTAAGTTTAATGCAATTCCTATCAAAACCCAGCAAGGCTGTTTTTTTAAGGCATAGACAAATTTATTTTTAAATGTATGCAAAAAGACACAAGTTCTAGAATACTTAAAAACAACATTTAAAAAGAATAATAAAATGGGAGAAATTACTTGCCATTAAGGCTCACTGCAGGGATATAGTATCCCAATGCCGTGGTACTGGCAGAGGAACAGGTGGACAGTTCAACGTAACTGAACAGAGCACCCAGAAACAGACCCACAAAATATACCCAACTGGTTTTTCACAAAAGTGCCAAAGCAATTTAATGCAAGAGGAAAACAGCCTTTTAAGCAAATGGTGCTGGAGCAATTGGACATAAACAAAAATAAAACCCAAAACAAAAAGCAAAGCACTGCGATTTAAACCTCATACTTTATACAACAACGAAATCAAAATATAGATCATGGATGGACTTAAGTGTAAAACAATAAAAAGGAAAAATATTTCAGAAATAAAAGTCCAAACTAAGGGTGGCGCCTGTGGCTCAAAGGAGTAGGGCGCCCATACCATATGCTGGAGGTGGCAGGTTCAAACCCAGCCCTGGCCTTGGAAAAAACAAAGAAAGAAAGAAAAGAAAAATAAATCAGAGAGAAAAAAAAAGTCCAAGATTGTTTTATCAACTTGGATACAAGAGTGAGTAAACACAGTATAGGACAACCTGGAGAGTAACAAAAGTCAAAAAGGAGGGAAAATTTTAAAATCGTAAAGAAATGAAAGAGATAGAAAATATCTCAAGAATAGCACACTTGAAGAGTGTTAATGGAGATCCAACTTATGGCTGAAAGGAGCTCTGGAAAAGAAAACCAAAGCAAGAGACAAAACTAATACTAAAAACCATAACTCAAGAAAAAATCCTGAATAAAAAAAAAAAAGATTTCAAATAGTATATATATATATTTTTTAAATTAACATGTATTTTATTGTTCTTCATTACATTATTCCCCCTCACCCCCTAGTGGTAAGACAGAATTTATTCACAGAAAAGAATACAGAAAACACTAAAGCTCCTGGTAGAGGGAGAGAATTCTAGTGGGGAGAGAGAAGCTCTCTCCGTTTCTCTCCCGATCTTTCCCCATCTCCTCGTTTAGGCCTTTAGTCTCAGGGTATATATAGGTGTATGGGTTCCTTGGCCAGGAAACGAATGA
>CAUYON010077203.1:0-60245 GCA_963573935.1 Arctocebus calabarensis
CCTGTAGTCCCAGCTACTCGGGAGGTTGAGGCAAGAGAATCGCTTAAGCCCAAGAGCTGGAGGTTGCTGTGAGCAGTGTGACGCCACGGCACTCTACCCAGGGCGATAAAGTGAGACTCTGTCTCTACAAAAAAAAAAAAAAAAAATGGAGGAAGGGAAGGAAAATGAGGCAGGGAGGGGAGGGGAAAATGAAGGAAGGAAGGTAGATGGCATACAAGTCAGCTTGATGGCCTGCCAAGAACAGGCTTCTAGCAGTTCATTAGCTGCCCAGGCCATCAACCAAATGAAGTCCAGGCCAGGTTAGAATGACAGCTTTGTGTTTAGATTCTGAATCTTAGCAACCATAATTCTAAGTATGAGCGTCTGTGCATTTTCACAGTTTACAAGAAATTTCACTAGCACTTGCTAACACTAATCTAACCCTACTGGAACTAAAAAACTATATGGCCACGGGCTGGAATGCAGCTCCTTGGGCTCAGACACCTGTTCTCTGCACCACACAGTCCCAGATTTAAAGGGGCAGGGCCACATTCTCTCCTGCATTTTCAATGTGGCCCAAAGCCAGAAAGCACCCCTGGTCAGAACTGAAGGACCCTGGAAGGCCGTGTTGGCCTTGGCAGCACACAATTTGCAACCCTGTAATACTCCAATTTGCTCAGTAATACTTGAAGCATGCTTACCAAGAGGAAACCTCTTAATCCATTCCCAGAGCTTGTAACTAAAAAGGCAAACTCTTCCAAACACATCACAGATGCTGCCTTAGGATCTGTGAACTCACCTTCTTAGGATGTGAATTCACATTTTTTCTGGATCTTTGATGAAAGAGAGAGAGAGAGAGAGAAGGTACAGTACATGCTCAGCCAGTAGCAGCCAAGAATATAGACTCTGCCATGTTCAGACACTTGCTGGACCCCATCCTAGCTGTGTGAATTTGGGAAATTACCTAGGCTCTCTAGGTCTTCATTTTCTCGTTTATTAGATAGAGATGATGATAATATCCAGCTCATGGGGCTAGATGTGAGAATTAAATTGAGTAATGCATAAAAGTACCTATAGCAGAACTTGGCACATTCCAAATGTTCTACAAATGATGCTGCTGTTACATCAATTTTTATTTGTAGTTCAGAAAAGATATGTTTTTACCCAAGAAGAAAAGAAAATTTGGAAAGAGCACTTGTGGTAGTAGAAAGGACATACTTTACTAACTCCCAAATCTCACCTGTTTGTATCAGTTAGTTACAGCTGCATAACAAATATGTCATGCAGCTCAGTGCAATGGTCTTTGCACAGTCTTTGAAGCTCAGGACAAAAGTCTTTTTTTTATGTGCGTGAGTGGTTATCTATGGACTAGATAACATGTGCAGGACACCTCTGCTTTAAGTTGCAGATTTGGGTGGCTGTGGCTCTTTGCTGTGGTTTAGACTCAGATCTGCTCTTCTCATGTTCATTCTTAAACTCAGGATGACAGTGTTGTGATGTGTAAGAAGCTCTTCTCCTTCAATAAGCAGGAAGAGCATAAACATACAGTTCTCTCAAGGGCTAGCCTTGGAACTGGCACACTCTCACTTTTCCCTATATCATTCTGAACAAAGCAAATCATGAGCCTAGTTCAAAGCCAAGGGGCAGAGAAATTCACAGCACATTTAGTGGGAGTGGAGAGGCATTGACATCATGTGACCAAAAGAGTGGAAACAGGGAAGGATGGAGAATCAGGAGCAATGATTGCATCTACCACGCCTGGGTCTGCCTGTCTCATCCCCTTTATCTTCCCCCGGCATTTGTTCTCTATCTATCTACCTGGTGGTTCTCAATTCTCTCCCATGCATATCAGCTACCTATACACAAAGCTGATGTGCAGGCTGTCTGGGATGGAGATTAGATCTGATCTGTGAAATGTGTATATCTCCAAGGACCAGAGCCATATACTGTGGGACTTGACAAAAACCCAGCCCTGGAGGAATCCTGCTTCCTGCTGAGACTGTTCTGGGACTACCAGTCCCCTGATGAGGCAGTGCCTGTAGCCCACCCCAGGTCAGCCAAGGCATGGGACCATGTGCCCACTGCTCTCCAAGCTCCCAGCAAGAGTAGGACCCACTGCTGTTCCAGAGCTGGACTTACCAACAAGAAGCATTTGACCCCTGAGAAAGGGTTTGGTTCCACTTTGAGGACAAAGTACAGTTAATAGCTTTGAAAATGTCCAGCTAGAATAAAAATTGTTACGTGAGTTCTTCAAATTTTAGAGAAAAGTTGCTGGTGAAAGCTTGCCAGTTGGGTTGTATGGGACGCAGCAAGAACACCTAATGCAGCTGTGATGGGGAGTCAGGCCCAGGCATTTGCAAAAGATCAAGGGGTCATGGAACCAAATAGTATCTATCTGTGTTGGCCATCAGAAGATAAGAGTGGGGTTGAGGGGTGAGAAAGTGGCTCCTGCCTTGGAGAATCAGCCCCCTAGCACGCCCTGCTTTAAAAAGGAGCTTGGCCAAGGAGCTCTGGGCATGCCCTGCTCCTCCTCCATGGCCACGCTGCCCTGCTTAGCACCAGCTAAGGTCCTCATTCCTTCCTGGCACCTGGCACAGTGCCTTCATTCATTCTGATGTTTGTTCAGAACATTCATCTGGAATAAGACAGATTCTTCTCTCTCAAAAAGCTCCTCGTCTCTTCAAGGAGACAGACAGGAAAATCAACCTTTCAACACAGGTTGATCAGTGTTGTGATAAAGACCTGCTCCTGGTGCTGCGGGAGATCACAGAAGCAGCACCCGGCCAGCGCAGGACGCACAGGCGGGAAATACAAACGTGAGTTGCCTTGTTGAGTAAGGGGCTGCCAAGCAGCACAGGAAGAGCCAATGAGGCGAGCAAAGGGTAAGAGTTTCAGACTTTGAGAACGATGGGTAAATCCCCACTGTAGGATGAAAGGAAAATCAGGCATGACAAGAACTGAGTATGGGGGAGCAGGCAGCAGCCAGTCCACAAAAACCTCAATTTCAACCACTGGAAAAGAATCGAACGAGTACTCTCTAGGGTAGGGAGATTCTCTTATCCGGAGAAAACAGGACTCAGGATGCACCTGTGCCACCCCATTCTCCTCTGTCCCTTCTCTCATTCCCAAAGAAGGATCCCACATTTCCAGTCATCCCTCAATTTCCCAATCAGCTATCAGGATTCCCTCACCTCCCGGACTGAAAATGGCAGGATCTGCTTCTTGAGACTGAATACTATTCCTCATACGTATATATCACATTTTCTTTGTCCATTCATTTGTCAAAGGACATTTGGGTGGTTTCCGGGTCTTGGCTTGTAAGTGGTGCTGCAATGAACATGAAAGTGCAGAACCACCTTCGGGATAACTGATTCCCTTTCCTCTGTAGACGTGCCCCTTAAGTGTGATTATTGGACCATACAGTAGACCTAGTTTTAATTTTTTGAGAAACCTTCATACGGTTTCCCACAGTGGCTGCACCAATCTATAATCCCACCAAACTGGGGGATTTCTGTGCTTCGTTATGATGCAATTTTGTGGGTTGTGCTAGAATCTTCCCAGCCTTCTAACAAGATAGAAAACAAAAAAAAAAACCTACTGAACCCTTTTACCGCCCCCAAGAAACCATCACCTACCCAAGTGCATAGAGTGATAAAACTTAACAATCAAGCATTTCCTCACAAAAAAAAGCATATGCTCCCAATTCGCTGATCTCATGGCATGTGACTATTCATAATTTGCTCCCTAGAACACAGTTTCTTGTCTTTTTTTTTTTTTTTTTTTGCAGTTTTTGGCCAGGCCTGGGTTTGAACCCACCACCTCCCGTATATGGGGCCAGCGCCCTACTCCTTTGAGCCACAGGTGCCACCCCTGGAAGATCATTTCAAAACACAAAAACACACTGAATCAATCTCCTTCAAAGTTTAATGTTTTAGGAATAAATGAGAAAAATCCCTTTCAAAGAAATCTTTGCTAAGGAGAAAGCATCTTGAAATGAGTATTTGAAAATATTAAAATTGGTGCATTTTGTTGCCAAAAAGTGATGTAAGTAGTTTACTTCTAAAATTGCTCATGTAGACACATCCACAAGCCAGACTAGCTTGTCTCAAATCTTTGAATTAAGTATTTTTTAGCCCATTTGTTAAAATTACTAAAGTGTAACACTTTCTGATTGGTTTTAGAAAACTGACAGACATCATGAAAAATAGAAACAAATTCACTGGACAAACTAGAAACAAAATTTTGTTTTTAACAAAACCCTTCACGTATTTAGTGGATGGGACTAAAATAGTGAATATCATGATTTAGTATAAGCAACCCATGATGTGTTTCTTGCCTTTAGAGCTCTACATTTTTGTCAAATGTCTTTTTCAGCAATGAATAGAGAATAAAGCTAAATAGTGAAATAGACTGTAGTTAAAAATCAATGTTTGACTCATTCTGTCACAAAATGCCAATTCAATAAGCAATACAAAGCATATTTAATTATGTTTCTAAACCATCAGATAAAATAAAACAAAAACTTTAAAGTATTAATTCATCTCTACATCAATATTGTTGGTTTCCTATTTTTATATTTAGAATATATTTGTATATAATAAACAATATGTCTAATAAATATTATTTATATGATATATATTTTTCATATATATAAAGTAAGGTATATATGTGTGATATATTAGTATACCTTTTAGAAGTAAATTTTAAAATACACATCTTGGAGTCATCTGCTCAACGTCTTTTTTATTGCTTGAGTGTTCAGTCTCACAATGTGGATACCATTGGTCAAGGTCATCCCTGTGGGCCCCTAGGGTCTCCCCACATTCATTGTTGTACCACTTATATCCATTCTCCATCCATAGCCTGACTCAGCTCTTCAAACTTGGCTCACCTCATTGCCCTCAGACAATGACCCACATCTCATCCGGGTCCTTATTCATTGTTTATGTCTCTCTAGTTCCTTCGAGACCAGTATAGCACAGTGCACAGGTGTGTGCCCGGTGACATGGGGAGGATCAAGACTCCCTCTCCAGGATGGCTGGGGAGCCCTCTGCCAGGATCCCAGCCTCAGTTCCCATACTGAGCAATTGTTCTGTGAACACATCCAGGCTGTCATCACTGTGAGGAGAGAGCCCACACAGGTTCTACCCATCAATGTATACCCAAAGAATGGCATATTCAATAAATAACTTGTGGAGTAAATTAATCACTTTTGGGGGAAATGGGGTCCAGAGAGGCATCAACCATCAATCACTTGCTGTATCAAAATACCCTTCTTTCCTTTCCATGATGGTCTGGGTTGTCAGCCTCAGCACCTCTTTGCTTCATTTCGCACGATCTGTGTCCCTTCCAGCACTCGGTAATACCCTAAGGCGCCTCTCGGATCCAAATACCAAGGAGAAGGGATTAAGAGGGAACAATCCCTACCATCCCCCTTGGCCCTTGAGCTCCTTATTCTAATCAAACCTCTCCTTTGGCAGCCACGGATTTGGTCAAATTACCAAAGATTCTACAACTCCAGGATAATGGACGCCTCCTACTGGCCTTTGAAAAACCAATGGAGCCACTTCAATAACCCTCCACTGGCCAAAGAAGTTCAGTTTTCCTTGGAGAAGCTCTACCGTGGTACCTTTAGAGTGGGTTAGGCCCAAGGAGTTAGCTTCGTGGGGAGCAGATCCTTACTGGAAACTGCTGTCGGACCCATGTGACCTGCCAGCCATGTCAGAGTGGTCCAGGGCAACACCTTCTTCACTGGGGTGGCACACGGTCCAACTAGCTGTGAGCCTCCCTTGTCTACAGGAGGATCTGAAAGTCACTTTTTTGGTTTTAGTTATGTTTTAATTGACACATAATAATTGTACATATTTATGGGGCATATAGTGATGATTCTGTACAGTGATAGGCAATTAAATAAAGGATAATTAGCATATCCATCACCTCCAACTATTTATTTATTTATTTATTTATTTACTTGTTTGTTTATTTATTGTTGCAGCTGGGGACATTGCACATCCTCTCTTCTAATGTTGTTGAGAAAGAGAAGATAACATGAAATGAGCACAGCCACGCATCAAGTTCCAATTCAAGATACACTGACTGTGGACCCAGGGGCTGTGTAACCCAGGGATTTACTAACAGAGGGTAGTGAGGCCCACTCAGGAGGGGAGGTCAGGCCAGGCCCCCTGCAGAGGAAAGTGATGAAGTTCAGACAGGACAGTCCTCCGACTTCTCAGATCAGGGCTGGAGAAGGTGTGGTGAGGATGTGCCTAGAAATAGGTCTAGAGACAGAGGGGACAGAGGTCGGTGGAAGCATAGAATTCTAGAAAAGTCAGGAAACTGAGCAGCTTGGCCAGAGAAACCAGCCTCTTCCAAGGTCTTATATGCCATCCTGGGTATATGATCAAGAGAATATCAATGCAGGTGGACGAGTTGAATGGTTTTCTAAGCTTGGGACTGTCCAGAACTTGTGTTTCTCTATAGAGACTGTACATGTAATCCCTGACATTCCTACTATAGGATGTTTTATGTTCATTTAAATTCTAAATATAGCCAGGTGGGTTTCTTTTCCAGTAGTTTAGATATCCCCAGGAGTTCTTGGTAAGGGGGGCAGTATGTGCCAAATGGCAATACTCCGTAAAATTAATTACCTGGGAAATTTTGTGGGGGAAATGAGTTATGATACAGGTGCTCTGTGCAGTTTATAAGTCAGGACAAACCCTGCATTGTATGAGCCATAAATGAAAATATTGAACAGGCAGTGTCCATTAGCCTGGTGGCTCCAGGTTCTAAATCACTTGTTCAATGAGTCCTCAAAGCATGAGTGCACCCAGCCTCACCCCTGCTCACCCCCGAGCCAGCACCCTCCTCTCTGTCTGCATTTTGGCTTTGGTTGTGGCTTTCTCTCTGGTTAACACCTGAGTGCCTTATCTTGTCCTCACCTGAAATGCTCCAGTCTGACACATGGGCACACTTGGACAGAGTTCCAGGCTGTCCATTCATCCCAAGTGAATCTCCAGCACTGAGTCTACAGTTTTCTCTTTACCCTCTCCATAAAGATGAGAGCAGACATCAAATATAAATAATGCAATAATGCTTTATACAGTAAATATATAAGGATCAGCCATATAATAGGAAATACGAGCACATATCAGAATCAACCTCCAGCCCCTCCTCTTGCATCCCCACCCTCAGCTCATTGCCCTGCACATGTCTCACTGGAAGGGCTGTCCCCAAGCCCCACCATGACACACGCACACAACCCATGCTGGTACCCAGCCTTGCTGGTTTCCTTCCCAGGGTTCTGAGTGGTCCAGCTGTGCCCTAGCTCAGCCTCACGTCTACTTGCGTACTGACTCCCAGCTCTTCTCACTTGCAAAAATACTCCAGCATTTGCCCCCATTGTATCATCAAACTTCTTCCTCTCTACTGATCTCATCCCATGGGTGCTTTTGTTGGGCACCCCCAAGTGCTGTCCAATAACCTTGGAGTTGATTTCCAGCAGTCATCTTCTTATGTAGTCCTACGCTCAAGTGCATGAAGAATTTACAACTTGACTCTACCCCCATAGAACATGACAAGGGCTCTGGAGTCTACCTCCCTGGACTATATCATGTTAAAAGCAAAGGTGAGACAGGTCACAGAGGTGACTGGATTCTCTCCTGAATTCACTCATTTTATCAAAGGAGGGGTGACTCTGGGTGGGTCTGGTCTGCTCAGAGGAGAGCCCTTTGGAGGAGGGCTGAAGCCCTGGCTGAGCGGAGCCATCTCTGGCTGTCCTGGACCTGAGCTGCCAGATTGGAAGAGGGCCTGTAGGGGCCACGTGACCGAGAGCCATGGGTGGCACATCAGAGCTGAGAGTGGTCGGGGGCTAACAGGCAGCAAGGAAACAGGGACCTCAGTCCACATCTGCAAGGAACTGAGTTCAGCCAATGACCACGTGAGCCTGGAAGTTCTCCCAAAAGAGACCCCGCTGGGCCAATGCCTCAGCTGCACCTTGTGGGACACTCTGACCCAGCTCCGTCCTGCCTACACCTGACCCATGGAAACTGACAATAGGGTCACGTTGATCTGAGCCGCTAAGTGGGATAGAGAACGAACACGGCACCTACACACGTGGTTATTTCTTATTGAGCAAACCTGCTCTTGGCCTCTCTAAGGCACAGCCCCTTGTCTCTTTTTCCTTGTACAGCTCATGTGTAAAAAAATTCCCTCCAATTCTCTCTCAAACTCTCTCTGCCAGGCTTCTGCCCTCATGAATCCTTGGGAGCTCTCTCCTCTGGAGTCCCAGGACCTCCTCGATGCTGAATCTGGTGGTAAATTCTCAGTTCTCCCAAACTTGACCCATTGGCGGCCCTGGGACAGCTGATCCCCACCTAGTTAAACCCGGTTTTCTTTGGCCTTGTGACACCACAATTGTGAGGGTTGTTCCTTGCTGCCACTTCCTGTCACTCTCTTGTTTTTGTCACCCTCTTCTCCACGTCCTGCGGATTCTGAGATACTCTCTCCAGCCTCTCTCTCTGAGGTCACTGAGCTCACTTCCGTTATGGCTTTACGAGCATCTCCCACGTGTACATCTCAGCCTCAACTTCTCACTCGGGTTCCAGGCTCACATCCCTGATGCCCACCCGTCATCCTGCTTGAGTGTCTAATAAGGCATCTCGTACTCACCATGTCCAAAAGGAGCTCAGAGTCCTGCTCGCCAAGCTGGCAGCACCTGTCCCCAACCTCAGTCAGTGGCCACGCCATCCTTACAGCCTCGGTTTTAACCCACTCTTTTTTCTTTTTTTAATTTTTAATTTTTAATTTTTTTAACAAGTGAACCGTTTACTAAGAATTAAACAAAGGTATGATGTGATACAGTACAAGCAAGACACTCAAGATAGGTAGAATAGTACTACTCACACAAAAACTTAAATTTCACCTCGAAAAAATCACAAGACAACAGAGAAAGCAATTTCACTGTTATAAGATATTTCATGCAAAGTATTAACTCTGCCCCCTCAAAGCCCACTCTTTATAACTCACACACCATATCCCACTCTCACAACCTTCTCCTGTCATCAGACTGTATCTAAAATCTGACCATTTTACACGGCCCTGCTGCTCACCCACTGTCCAAGCCACCATATGTCTTCAAGATTCTGACAAAAGCATCCTAACTGGTTTCTCAGTTTCTGCCCATCCCCAGGACAGTCTATTCCCAATGCACCAGCCAGAGTGAATTATCAAAATTGGATGCCACATCTCTGTTCCAACCTCTGCCAGAGTGACCCACCACACTCAGGAAAGCCTGATGTCCTCCATGGAATTCAACCCCCTACGTGATCTGGCCCTGATAGGTCACTCACCGCGATTCTTACCACTCTCCTCTGTGCTGGCCCTGCTGTTCTTAGAACAGGCCAGATAAGCTCCTGCCTCCGGGCCTTTGCACTGCTAACTGTCTTTCCGATCTCTCCCCCCAGCTATCCAAGGACTGTGTCCCTCATTTCCTTTATATCATTATTCGAATCTTGCCTGCTGCTCTGATCACTCAACCTAAAATGCTGACATATTTCAACACTTTCTATAAATCTTTCTGCTTTATTTTTCTCCTTAGCATTCGTCTGTATTTAATTTCCTATGCACTTTATCTCATTTTGTTTAATGTCAGTCTCTCAGACTAGAAAGTAAACTCCACGAAGGCAAAAATGTGCATATGTTTTATTAACTAGCACGCCCCTCATGCCTATAGAAGTGCCTGCCACATAACGTCCAATACATACTCGTTAAGTGAACCACTGAGCAAATACCGAGCCTTCAAAAATATTCTGCAGCAGGACAGCAAAGGGCTCAGTTCCAAGAGAAGAATCTGTCTTATAAAGTAGATTCACTGTAGGAAACAGAAGCAAATTATAGAAAATATGTTTTATGTGTGCAATAAAAAGCACAAAAGGACTTTGCCTCTTTTAGATGAAATAAGTAGAAACTCCATGAAGAAACATAACAGCTAAATGATGCTCCAGATATGATTAAACACTATAGAAAATCCATCAAAAGTATAGATGCGGTAACAATCTCCAAAGAGATAGAAAAAGAAATCTAACGTTACGCTGAAAGAATGTGCCCCAATTATTGTATATGTAAAGACAACAGAAAATCCGTTTTTGAAACATTCTATGTTTAGAAAGTATACGTGAGTTCTTTTTCTGAAAAATTAGTTATAACATTCCTTAGATCACTAGGATGATAACAGGGGAGATGGAAGGACTCGACAAGAGTGGTGATGAACATCAAAACTAAGTAGGAGGGCGGGGCACGGTGGCTCACACCTGTAATCCTAGCACTCTGAGAGGCCAACGCAGGTGGATGGCTTGAGCTCAGGAGTTCGAGACCAGCCTGAGCTAGAACAAGACCTTGTCTCTTGAAATAGGTGGGCATTGTGGCCAGCGCCTATAGCCCCAGCGACTAGGGAGGCTGAGGCAATAGAATCATATGAATCCAAGAGTTTGAAGTTGCTGTGAGCTATAATGTCATAGCACTCTTCCAAGGGCAACAAAGTGAGACTCTGTCTCAAAAAAAAAAAATTAATTAATTAAACAAAAATAAAATAAGTAAAAAGAAACTCAATACAAATAGTCTAAATTAGCTTAAGTGTGGTTATAAACTTGACAAAATAAAGCAAACAGAGATTAAAGAAACAGAAAACAAACAAACAAAAAAAAAACAGAAATAGAAAGGAAAACAAAAGCCCCGATGTGTTCAGAGAGGTCAAAGTCTCTTATTTTGCTCTAAACCTTAAAAAACTAGAAGTGAGAAGTTTTTTCAGATTTTAAGGTATCTAATAGTCTTAACTACTGGATGTTAACAAACTGTAAAAACTGGTTGCTAGCAAATTTTCACATTGCAGATAATAACAGCAAACTAAATGTATCTATTTAGCAAAGTGTGATTTTAAAAAACATAGTGCAAAGTTTCAGTGTCTATTAAAATCAAAACTATTTATGTGTTATTGAAATCATCTGTACTATTATTTGTCATTTAATCTCGCTGATCAAAGACCAAAAATGATTTCTTGAATCTCCCACTACGGCTGTGGTCTTGTGGCATGCAATCATATTTGATGGGTATTGGAGATCATTGGCAATGATGAAAGAGCAACAGCTCCATCAAGACTGGGTAGGGACCTGGATTCTACCCACTTGATTTCTCCTATACTTCAGGGGCAGCCTCCAATTGCCTTTAATGAATCTCAGTGGCTCCCTGGAGCCATGTTTGGAAAATGCAGGCAGGGGTACCCCAGGCAAATATTTTTCATAGAGTCCCATCTATATAAAAAAAATCTTGATTTTAGAGTGTGCTATAAAATCCATGCATCCAATGCCAATTTCCTGGATTGATATTATACTACAGCTATGTAAGTGGTTACCATGAAGGTGACAAATAGGGCTGGTCATATTTGGCCTGTAGAGGGCAGAGGCTGTACTGAGTCAGCTTGTACTTTTGAATAAGAAGGGGTCCCTTGATTGCCCAGTTAGTATCCATGAAGATTTTCACACAGTCCCGGCAGCATTTCTAAACTTTCAGGTCCAGAAACCAGGGTGTGAAGGTTGATGTCAAGTGTCAACTTGGAGGGTGTTTAGGGATGAGATTAGCATTTACACAGGCAAACTTTGAGCAAGCAGAGTGCCTCCATAATGTGAGTGGGCCTCATCCAATGGGCTGAAAGTCTTCATAGAGCAAAAGACTGGTCTGGCCTTCCCAATTAGAGAGAATTCTCTAGCACACTGTCTTCAGACCTCAAGGAAAACAGGCTCCTGGTTTCCAGCTTGGTCAGCTCTCAGTGCAGATTTTGACAGACTCCATAATCACATGAGTCGATTCCATATAATGGACCAATCTCTTTCTCTCTATGTACACATCCAATTAGTTCTGTTGCCCTGGAGAATCCTGGCTAATTCAGGGGGAATCCAGACAAGGGATGCATGGGTGTTGTTCTTGCAACTCCTTGTCAATCGACAATCATTGAAAATAGAGTTACAAAAGTCAAGAAAGGACTGAGAGACAGTTCCAGACTAAAGAGGTCTAGAGAGATGTGACAGCTGGGTGTATCATGACCTTGGACTAGATTCCTTTGCTATCAAGGACATTACTGGGTCAAGTGGCAATACCTGAAAGGGGCGTCTGGGTGAAGAACATAAGAGATTGTGAATACAATACACACACTATATTTTTCTGTAAGTTTGAAACTATTTCAAAAGAAGGGGTTAAAAAATAATCCACAGATCCACATGCCAGATGGTGATTGGTTCTTGAAGATTTAGAATAGAGGTCAGCAGACTTTTTCTGTAATGAGCCAGATAACAAACGGATTCTTTTTCAGCATTGCAAACTCTAGAGTCTCTGCTATTACCACTCAATGCTACTATTACGACACAGGACTCAGCCACAGAAAATATATAAACGATTAGAGGTGGTCATATTGGGCCTTTAGTGGGCACAGGCTACAGTCAGCTCATGGTTTTGAATAAGAGGGGTTCTTTATTGCCCAGCTAATGTGCATGAAGATTTTCATAGAGTCTGGGTAACAATATCTCTTCCTTTTCAGGCCCAGAAACCACCTCGTTTTGCTCTTTAATATCCAATGTGCCACTCCTGACTAATGTTATATAATATCTCCTACCTTAAGAAAAACATAACAATGCTATTATTCACTCATAATTCTATGGTGCCTTGAAACCTGTTTGCCTTGAAACAATAAAGGTTTTCTTGCCTCTGAGATTTCCTAAAATTGTATATTTAATGCCGATTACATCATTGCATACAATGCTGCCTTGCCCACAGGCTGCCCTGAACACCAGCTTCCAACAATCCTCTAAGCTGTTACAGTGCTTTACTGATGGCAAGCACTGTACAAGTCTGTACAAGAAAACATAAGTTTACCATTTAGAGCTTCATCACAAAAATGCAAAACAACACATCTTCTGTATATCTTCTTTTGAACTTTGAAGCCATGTGACTGCATTCCTCTGTGTTCTCTTGATTGCTTTGAGTCTTCATCTTCACTGCACACTAATCTTCCTATACTGACACCTGAGTGGAGGACAGGCAAGGGGTCTTGGGCAGGTTAACGGAAAGGTCTTCTTTATAACAAGGCATATCCATTGACCATTAGGCATGGCTTGAAACTAACTGTCAAAGCAGTGTCTGCAGCTTAGTCAGGGCAAGAGACAGCATCAGCAGATGGGTCACTGGTAAAGTGAAGCACGGGTCTCAACAGCCTGGCAAATGGCACAGAGGACAGGGGACTTTCCTGGATGCCAACAGCAGGGGGACACAGTGTAAAAAACACCTGCCACCATCCCTGCTACTCAAGGGTGCTGTAAACAGGAGGGAGCACCTGTTCAGACAACGATCTATGTGGGAGGCCCCTCCCCAAGGGTTGGTGACAGACCATAGGCGGACCAGAGCCCAGACTCATCCTCTGCCTGCCACTGATGAGAGTCACCTGAAGTCGGCAGGTCAGCACCAATCCTGCTCCCCAGACTTGTGCAATTGCAAGAAAGAAACACCATGCTGGCCGGTGAGAGACCCAGTCCCCAAGTGCCCTCCTCTGGCCAGCGACAGGGCCTCAATGTAGCCCTATAGATGTGTGAGTGCTGGAGCTTCCAGAAGTATTGTTTCAACCCAGGGCATGGGGCAGAGGGTGAGACAGTGTCCCAAAGAGGAGAAAGATCTTAGTAGGGTACTGGTGAAACTTATTAAATGTAGAATATCAATGTCTTCATATAGTGATTAAGAAAATGCCATGAAGGCTATCTCTAACAGTATCATCAAAGTATTTCTGATTGTATATGAAGTAAGCACATTGTGCCCCATGATTGCACCATTGTAAACAATTATGATTTAATAAAATTATTTAAAAAAAAAAAAATAGAGGAGAAAGGACCAGAGCCCATTCGGGTCCTGATCGAGGCTCGCAGATCCCAGCCCATCCAGCTCCAGTGTGGCAGGGCTCTGGGAGCAGAGAGGAATAGAGCAATTTTCCAGGGGCATATCCTGCTTCCTCTGCCTCATCTCAAGGAAATCGTTGCAAAATGTAAGGCAAATTGAGTCATAGCAGACAAACCACCAGCAGCACGGGGTGCAAGGATGAAGTTGTTAATTTCTGCTTGAGGGATTGGGATAAGCTGCGTGAATGTAAATGGGGCCTCTCGGCAGAGATCACGTTTCAGTAACTGATGGCTGTCAAAAGCTGGGAGGTGGCGGGCGGGCAGCAAGTGCTATTCAAGAAGGGAGCGTGCACAAGACTAGAGCCTGGACAGGCAGCGGGAGTGGCCACACAGAGGACCCTAAATACCAAGAACTTCCAGGGGGGCCTTGGCGCTGGATTCTGAAGATGGCTGAGATGCATGGAAGGGAGGGTATCATCTGAGCATAGAGGGTTCTAGCACCTCACAGAGCCAGGGTGGAAAGTGCACAGTCCAAGCCTTCTCCATCGGCCAGGTCCCTTTTGGATACATGTCATTAACACTGCAGGGCTGGAGGAGATTTCTCCAAAGGACTTTCAGTGCCAGAGTGTGTGAGAGCGGAGTGGAAAATAGTTGACCAGGTATTGGGCCTGATTCCTTACTTTTCCCAGGGAAACTCCAATAAAGGCTCTGGCTCAGGCTTTCCCTTTGCTCCTGCTTCATTCAAACCCTGTGACCCCGATGGCAGACAGTGATCCTCTTCTGCAGGACCCATGAGAATGAGAAACTTCTGCCTTCTGAGTCTCATTCTTGGTTCCTCCTGTGGCCACATGGACTGCACCAACATTTACATTCTTCAAACAGCCACCTGTTCTTGTGCATTCTTAAATGAGCATCTAGTGTCACATTCTGTGTGCCATCTCTGGAGATTTTTTTAGACTGGGTAACTGGAAATGCTGTGGTTTAATAGAAATAGAAAATGAAGTTTGAGGGTA
This sequence comes from Arctocebus calabarensis, assembly GCA_963573935.1. Classification (NCBI taxonomy): domain Eukaryota; kingdom Metazoa; phylum Chordata; class Mammalia; order Primates; family Lorisidae; genus Arctocebus; species Arctocebus calabarensis. The sequence goes on from CAUYON010077203.1 coordinate 14,921, forward strand.
AAGATTATGAGTTTGATGTGGGAATATTGACTTTGGAGGCGCTGGCAGGACACACACATGTCCAAGCCCTGAAGATGAGAAATTCAGGGCCTGGAGTATTAAAACCAAGGTTCCCCCTCTGGCCTAAACCTACTCTGATCATTCAGAAACGTCTAACTCTAGATCAGCCTAAGGGACACGGTGGGTGTTCAATAAGTGTTGGATGAATTAATTAATGAGCTAATGCTGCCACTGATGTGACAGGAGGTGGAAAGCCCAGGTGGTGGGGGGGAGCTGCTGTAAATACAGATGAAGCTTCATTCCCTTGACGGCCTCTCACTGCCTGCTATGCAGGCCAGAACAGGCCACGGATTGGTACTGGACCTCAGCCTGGAGTCTGGGGACCTCAGGTGTTAAGTTTTCTGAGAGGGGGAACAGGGTAGGATGCATGTGATAATGGTAACACCCGTGACATTTGATACTCACAGGCGTGCAACCCCCTACTGCAAACTCCTCTTGTAAGGGATCTAGCTTGCAGGCTCCTTATGAGAATCTGATGCCACTCCCCAGTCTCCAGCCCCCATCCATGGAAAAACTATCTTTCATGAAACCAGTCCCTACTGCCAAAAAGGTTGGAACCACTGCTGAACACCACGGGACAGTGTTGGTGGTCCTTGCAGAGAGAAGAGTGATCAATGCTGGCTCTGGACTCACTAAGTACAAGGCCCTCGTACTTGCAGTCCCAAGCCTCTACCCTGATTCAGGGCAACCTCTCTAAGCTTCAGTTTTGCTAAACATAAAAGTAGACTGGTGATGGCACCTACATCATGGAGTTGGTCTCAGTGTGAATTACAATAATCTGTGCAAAGTCCCCAGCACTGTACCCAATGAACACGCAGTAATGCTAGCCATGTGAGCAGCTGTAGAGATGGTATTAGAACTAGTACCAAGAGAGGCTTCCCCAGGCCTGTAGAAGGCAAGGAATAATATGCATATGTAATCGAGTGAGTCAACCAGAGCTGTGTTCCCCAGCCCCGCTCCAGGAATTACCATCTCTGTTTCTAACAGCACTGAGCCTTGGGTGGGCGATGTCCTCGCTCTCAGGTCAAGTCTGCAGAGTTCTCCTCCTCCTAAGCAATAGCGGCTCATGGCTGAAATGCAGCCCTGCAGCCGCCCTAAGGGATTTGATTCCATAGATTGGTAGATTGGTAGCCCTAAAAGGTGGAAATTACAGTGCTCAAATTGCAATAAAAGTCCTTGCCTCGGTGTTCCTGTTATTTGCTAAAGCATGTAATCGAGGTCGCTAAGCACTTTGCATTAGGAGATGGTGGCCACATATCCGGGCCTTGGCTGGGCAGTAGCACCTCTGAGGTTGGGGGAGGGGGCTGGGCACAGGTCTGTGCATGAGCCACTGGGGTGTACCCTAACTGGGCTGGGCTGGCCTGAGTTTTGGGACTTAAGGGTCTAAGTAAATGTAGGGTCCTAGAAATTGGAATGAAAGTGGAAGCTGGGGAATAAGGGGCCAGAAATTGAACATCAAAGTTAATTTCTTATCAGAAGAATGCAAACAGGGGCCCCAGGCCTCAGCACAACTGGGATATTGTCTAGGTTTGCTCATTTGCAGGAATAAGGGTCTTACCTAAAACACCCCTTAAGGCCTTCCAGCCCCGCCAGCACTCTTCAGCCTGTACTCACTTGGTTTGCCATGTCCTCCACCAGTGGCCTCTTCAGAAAATGGTCTGATACACTAAACTCCTCTTCGGATAATCAAAATTCCCAAAATTCTTTTTAATCCCAAACTCCTGAATTCAGTAACATCCTACTCAAAGGAATGACTTTCTAATGATGAAATTTCAAGCTGGAGAGATTTGGTAGCAAACTAGCCATCAAAAAAGGTTCAAAGGACACTGGGAGGAGACTGCTTATCCCTCTGGGTATTCACCCAGGCTTTGGTGCAGCAAGGAAATATGAGTGTGATTTGGGAGGACAGAGGATGTTTCTAACTTTAGAGTTCTTTGCAAGATTCCCTTCCACCCTCAACCTACAGCAAAATTGCAGCGCTATCAGAGAATCAAAGGGACGCTTCTCAGATGCAGAATCACACAAAAGTTTGGGACTTATCCAAAATCATACTACTCTCGAACTGGTTCTTGGTGAGGCATTCTTCCCGTGATGTGAGGAGGATGGCTAACTCCCTACACATACACACTGCATCTCAACATCCAGTGATTTATTTCCCTCGGCTCCCTTTGAGAAGTCATTTAGTGGAAAATCAAGTCGGAAACATGCCCTTTGCCACACTTTTCCTGCTAAGTGCCATGACTTAAACACTCAGGGCTAGGGAGGAAGCTAGCAGAGAAAATTCCAAAAGAGCTCTGAGCACTCAGGCAGCTTTGAAAGATGGTGTGTGCAGCCTGTCTTCCTTTTTAGTAACTGGCAGAGTCATCCTGACCCACATAAAGCAAAGAACCTGATGTTACAACCCTGCTTTGAAGAGGATCGGCCTCCGTGGAGTTCAAAGGGAATCAGAAACTAGGTCAGTTGCCCAGAGTTTCTAAAGAAGAAAAAAGAAGGGAAGGAGTCATATTTCTAGGGAGATTGGTAACTTACACCCTCCATTGTCTTGGATTTTAACCAAATGAATAAATACACTGTGAGTTTTGAATTTATGTTTAAGGTATAAGCCTGAACGCTCAAGAAGCACCAGTTAATTTAAGCAACTGTTTGGGCCCAGCCCTATGTCCCTGTAGCTCCTTGTGCAGAAGCATTCCATCCCTGCAGAGCACGCAGCTGGGGACTCATTCCCTCACATCCTGCCACCAGCCCTCTGGGTCCTGCTCCCATGGCATCCATTCCAGCTCCGCTGGCCCTGCGGCGGGGATACCCACGGGAGCAACTGCCTCTCTCTTCTCTCCTTTTATCCTCTCATCCATTCATTCATCAAACATTCATGCATCAAAATTCCATGTCCCAGGTCCTGTACCCCAAGCCCCTGGAACTGACAAGAGGCCCGTCTGCTACGGTGCCCTCACTGCAGAGCCTCTCACCTGGGCACTGTGCCTGCGACTGCCCACTCACATCTCACCAGGAGCCTACAAGCGAGGTATTATTTTTCCTAGTTCACCACCGAGGCTCAGAGGGGTATTAAAGAACGCAGGGCCTAAGTTCACCTTTTTCCTTCAAAGCCAAGGTCCCTCCCATATCAGGGTCCATGGCAGTCTGGAAGCACGTGGCTGGTGGCTTCCACATCCAGCCTCCTCTGACACACCCACCCATGTCCTCGCTCCACCCCAGTGGAGAATTTGTTCATGGGCCTCTTTCTCACTAGATCATGAGCACCACGGAGGGAAATGACATCTTACTCATTTTTTGAGTGACTATGTCTTTAATGAAATAAAGGCCAAAAAAAGGCAGGTGATCCCAATAGGGCCAGCTAAAAGTGGGAAGGGTGAGGAAGGGTGTTTTTCTGCCTCATTCTGTCCCCACTGGTCTGTCAGGGGCTGACTCAATGTTACTGTATGTCCAGGTGTGCCTTGGTAGCTTGTATTGGTGCCCCAAAATACTTGGTCCTACCACTGTCTTCCTCCCCACCAGTCTGGTTCCACAAATTTCCTTAAGACCTTGTATCAGACCCGGTCCTAGCAGGAAACAGCTTGCTTAAAGGAGAACGGAGTAATTATGGGGGAACCAACAAGGAAGAGAAGCTAGGACCAGCAACTGCAGAAAGCAGAACCGCCCCAGGACATAGCGGGATGGGGAAGATCAGTGTGAGCTGAGCAGTAAGAGCTGGAGCCATGGAAATGTAGCTACCCAATGGTAGGACCACAGGCAGGACCGTAGGGAGGACCGTAGGGAGGGACAGAGCAGGTCAAATCTACCAGACAGCAGGACAGTCCAGGTGACATCGCCCAGGTGAAGTGAGTCTCCAGGACACAGACACAGTGAGGGGAAGATGGAGTTTACCCAGCATGGATCTCTTCCATGTCAGGACACTGAGACAGAAGCAGATGCACCTTCTAGAGGCATAAAGGTAGGCCCTTGACCATCAGACCCCTGCTCTGGCTTTTTCTTTGTGCTTCTAGATCAATGGTCTTGTCCCCACATCATCAGTGCCCCAGTGATTAGAGCAGAACTCAATGGAGAGCAAAGAATATCTTAACTGTCTCAATTCAACAATACTTCAATAAGTAGCTACTAGGTGGCAGATACACAGATCAATGAAATCTGTACACAGATAAATGAGATGTTCTGTGGTCTCCCAGGAACTCATGATTTTGGTGGAGAAATCACCCTCCTACCAAAAAGTCAAATAATAATCGAAGAGGTCCTGTACTGAGGGCCAGGTCAGACAAGTTCTGTGTGGCAGGAAAGGTGATGGCCTCAGGACAGGCCATCGGGAGCTTGGTGCTGGTTTTGTTCACCCCTAGGTATGTGACCCTACCAATTCATTCCTCCTCAGTTTCACCGCCTGTTCAAACAGGGGCTCTAACAGTGACTTCTAGAGCCTGGTCCTGTGGTTCTGTGGGTCCCAGAAAGGCAGAGAATATGACTGATTTTTGAGTTGGAGAGAACGAGGCAGCTTGTGGAGGTCAGAGAGGTCCCATGGAAGAAGCATGCGTTGAACTGGACTGAGAATTGTCGAGGCCACTTGGCACCCTGTAACCGTGAGAAAGAAACAGCCAGGACACAGATTAGAAGTACAAGCTTGCAAGAGGTAGACTCCCCATAGGTGCCTGGAAGCCCTGAGTAACCTCTGCCATGGCCTTCTATTGAAACATTATACAACAGCTGTGGGGGCCCACATACGACGATCACGTGCTTAATGGTTACTACGTGCTCTTTCCCCATGGGCTTGAGTCCCACCCTGATGCGCCACAAATGTTCAAGGTATAACACCCGCTTGCTAATGGGTAACCGATTAATGGATGCAGTTGCTTGAGGACATGTCTCCAGGCTGCAAACATCTCCGTGACCGCTCCTACAAACCTGGTGCTTAGTCTCCTATGGAGAGTTACAGGTGGTTTTAGGAATAACAAAAATGGCAGGAAGGGCTGTCTGGGCAGGGAGAACACATCCCATGAGACGAGCAGCAGGGAAGGGTTCCAAGTGTGGGTAATAACTTCACAAGTGTGGGTAATCACTTTACAAAGTGATCAACCTCTAAAGGGTTAAGGGTGCAGTATAAGCCAAAGACAATGTCTCCCTGTCAAGATATGAACCTGCCCACCCTTAAAACCCAACACTTGTTTTCCCTCACTTAGCTTAACTGGGAAAGTGAGAACTTGGGAAATCAAATAAGAGCCAACTCTGGATGGTTAAGTCTGGAATCAGTCGCCCTAGAGTTGTATTTCTAAAACACAAACCAGATTAAGTTGCTCCCTTGCTTATAAGCCTTCCACGGTTCCTCTTGTCTACAGGATAAAGTCCAAACCTATTAGCTTGACGTGCAACCTCGCCCAGCCTCACATCACAGATGAGGTGAGCTACACCTAGCAAGCCACACTCACCAGGTCGCCAAACAAGCCTCATTACACACCGGCCTTCCACTCATTCACCTCCAGATACGAATGAGCATTTATTAAGCACTGACTATGATCCAGGCCCTGACACTATCAAAGTGATCAGAACAGATACAGTCCCCTCTTTTCTTGGCGCTTGGCGCCTGGAGAGGGACATGGCTTTTAAACAATAATTATAACAGTAATTTATTAATCCATGAATTGGGCTGTAATAAACATTCTGGTGCAAATATCTTTGTTGTAAAGTGATTTTTGGTCTTCTAGATATCTACCCAGTAACGGAATTGCAGGATTGAACGGCAGGTCTACTTTTAGATCCCTAAATGTTCTCCAAACTTCTTTCCAAAAGGAATGTATTAGCTTGCATTCCCCCCAGCAGTGCAGAAGTGTTCCCTAGAGTATAGATGTCTTAACATAATAAATAAGTGAGGTGAAGGCTAAGTTAACCAGTTTGATGTAAGCATTCCCAATTGTATATAAAATCAATGCTTTGTATCCCATAAATGCATTAACGTATACAGCTATGATTTTAAAAAATTAAAAAAATAACAGTAATTATTTCTGGGATGCAAAGCTCAAGTTGTTGTGTAGAGATGGAAGTGTAGAGCCTGCCCCTCATTGGGGAAGGCCAGGAAGAGTAGAATTCCCTGAAGATGCCCAGAAGATGAGCAGGATCTGGGATTTGGTCAGGGGCAGGGCAGGGAGGTGGGGGGGTGGTGCATTCCAGACACAGGCAATGACAGGTGCACAGTCTTTAAAGTTGGTCCCAGCATGGCGAAGCCAAACTGACCTTCACTGGGTTACCAAGTACCAGGCATGGCTGGAGAGGTCTCCCGGGGAAAGAATGTTTTATGTTATTCGGGGGGCAACACAACACTATTGGGGTTGTAAGTGTGGGGTTGACATCATTATATTAAATAGAGATGGAATGAGAGTACAAAATTCTTTCTCTTGGAATCATTTCCAATCCCTTTCTCCCTATAGCAAAGGATCATTTCCCTTTCCAGAACCTACATCTTGGATGGGGCCTTCCCCCATGGCCCCATCAAGCCAAATAATCACTGCCTCCTCTCTGCTCCCCCTCTCCAGCCCATAAATTGGAAACTTCTATTTTAATATGTATTTGGTGTTTTGTGAACTCTTAATCTACCAGTTCTGCCCTCCACAATAGATTATCAGCTTCTCAAGGTCAATGACGCTATGAGTTATTTATCTTTGTGCCCTTGAGACATAGCAAAGATCCTGAAACCCACAGGTAGCCAATAAATACCTTGTCCTTTTTTTTGTTTTTGCAGAGACAGAGTCTCACTTTATCGCCCTCAGTAGAGTGCTGTGTCATCACAGCTCACAGCAACCTCCAACTCCTGGGCTTAAGCGATTCTCTTGCCTCAGCCTCCAGAGTAGCTGGGACTACAGGCGTCCGCCACAACGCCCGGCTATTTTTCTGTTTTGCAGTTGGGCCAAGGCCAGGTTTGAACCCACCAACTTCAGTATATGGGGCTGGCGCCCTACTTGATGAGCCACAGGCACCGCCGACCAATAAATACTCTTTAAATAAGTAAAATGCTCCAATTACAGGACAGTTCTCTGGGTGGTCTTAGACACACCCATCCTTCCCCTTTCTTGCTTATATTTCTTAAAAATAAGTATAGAACATTCTAGGAATGGGACATCCTGAGATAAAGGAGGGATGTCCAGAAGAGCCCAGATTCTGTTCCCTGGCCCCTGAAACAGGATATCTCTCAACACTTAAGCCCAGAGACTCCCATTTCCCCAGTGTATCAAACCCAGGGTAGACTGCTTCCAGGGCCCCTCAGCGGTGGCACAGGTGAGTCACACACAGGTTAGAATCCATCTGCCCCCAGCAGCTTTCCTGAGCTTCCAGAGACTAGTTCACAATGAAATCTGGAATTCTGTTATATCTTGCTATCCATCTAAAGTAAAAAACTTGCTTCATGTAACTTGGAGCATAGGGATGTCCTGTGTTACCAGACTCAGACAAGTTGGTGACCAGTGCACAATGGCTTGCTTCACAAACATTCTATGGAATGTTTCCTGTGGTCAGCCTCCCTCTAGAACTGCATGTCCATATACATACAGAAATGTCCAGGAAATGAGCCAGACACAGACAGAAAAATCCTCATGAGATCACTAAGATGTGGAATCTGAAAAATTCTACTTCATAGAGCAAAAAGTAGAATGGTGATTACCATGGGCTTAGGGGTGGGAGGAGTGGGGAAATGGAGAGATAATTTTGTCAAAGGGTACAAAATTTCATTTACGAGGAATAATTTCAAAAGGTCTATTGTATAACAAGGTGACAATTTTGTATTCAATTATGTATTTGAAAATTGCTAAGAGTATAGATTTAAATGATCTTAAGGCAAATCAGCATATAAGGTGGTGCATATGTTAATTAACTCGATTTGGCATCCCCCAATGTAAACCCATTTCAAAGCATCATGGTGTACACCATAAGTATATACGATTTTTGCCAAATAAATAAATAAATAGAAATGTCCAAATTTTCCTCAAAAGACTGAGATAGATGCTTTCATATCTCCAGGGATGGATTCTTCCATGCAACAGGGGGAAAGGACCCTGTCTCAGCAGGGACAGAGAACTCAGCTAGGGGTGCAGCAGGGCACAGGTCATTTGGGTTTTATTGTGCAACTCAAGGCCAAAGACAAAATACTAAATGAGACTGATATTCATGGCCAATGTATTTAGGTTCAAGAAGGGATGGGAGTAGTAAGTCCTTCTGAGTGATTGTGAGCAAGAAAAACAAAAGGACAGGTTGCTTTGGTAGCTCCCCTGCAACTCAGGTTCAAGGCAGACCCAGCCAAGGCCATCCTCCTTTCGCCCTTGGCCTATCCCTCTCCACACACTGGGCCAAAAGAACAAGAGCCCCACAAGTTCACCTACACAGGAGGAAAGCAGACCCATTGCATTTTAATTCCTGCGTGCACAACGTGTTTCTATGTCCCGGGATGTGATGCCGATGAAAGACAGTTAATTCAATTGCTACGGAGAAATTGATTAATGGACTGGATTAAAAGAAGTCCCTCGTGTCCACGGCCTGCGCCCAGCATACCAATTCTGTGTTATCTGGCCCCATTCTCTCCTTCCCTCCTCACTTGACACTTTGACAATACACACTTGGGCACGGCGGGGACAAGGAGGGAGGGAAGGAAAGATGAGAAACCACAGATTAGGGCTAGAGCACACCTCTATATTTAATTAGTTCCATTAATATTTAAAAATAATAATAAAAGAGCCCCGTGGGGAACATACTGATCTTGGGGTCGTTCTAGCGATTGGCAGCTGCTCGGGAGCAGGCGTTCTGCCTGCGAGTCCCCAAAGGACTCAACGTTTCCTTCTGTAAGGAGAGAGAAGGCGCCCTTCCCAGCTCACCCAGGAATAAGCCAGAAGTCACAGCCACCTTGAAGTGCCAGTTGGTATAAGGGCAAGACCCAGGAGGGCTGCAGCTTCTCCCTGCTGTCCTCTCAAGAGCCCGTGGCTCCTCTGAGAGCATCTTTGCTCCTCACAAAAGCCCAGAGAGCACCATTTCTGGGCATCCTTAGGCCAAGGGTGGGGCGGCAGCTCACACCCCGGTGGGTGGGATCTTTTGTCTCCTCCTTACCCTCTAAGAGGGCTGGAGGCCTGGATGGACCAACAGCTCCAAAGAGCCTTTTTTGCCTTCAGTGCTGACGAGGTAGGATTTATAGCAGCTGTCAGGCTTGGGCCTGCATGTGTAAGACCCTTGCACTGTTCACAGGCCTCGGTGAGACATCTGTGATCAGCTTGAATGGACATTCTTAATCAGTGAAGCAGGATCCAGAGAAATCATGCTATCCACCAAGGAAAATCAGTAAGTGTCCCCCCCCTCTGCTGTGTGCAGATTCATGGGGCTGACTTTGTACCACAACTGATTGAAAAGACAGCCACCTGAGGATGATCACAGGTGACCTGTGCACTAGCAGGGCTGCCTTCTGACCCCTCCCTTCCCACCTCCCTTAATATAAACATGACATCCATCAAGTGTCTGTGTTAATAAGCTAATTTTTTGTGGCTTAGTCAAAAGCAACTTGCCCTGGCTTTCAATCCACCAAACCACGTTCACAGAGGCTCTACCGTGTTCCTGTATTTTGGTGGCAAGAAGGCAGCTGATGAACTTCATGGGCAGGTGTGTCAGTGAAACCAAAAGGAACGTGATCAATAATTAACTCGAGTGAGCCTGTGAATGGTAGGTAAAATTGTATTACAAAATAAATCAATTATAACTTTTTAAAAAGGAGAAAGAAATCTCAGTTCATTGAAAAACACTGCTAACGTGGGTGATTTTCCCTTTATTAGAAAAAAAAAGAAAAGTGAAATCTCATTTAAATAAGAATCTGTTGCAGCAGCTACAGAGTCATTTCAGTGACTCCTTAATTGAATGCCCCTCTAAACAAACCACATCTGCCAGATGCCTGCATTACCTTTTCAATTAAAATTCTGTTCCTATTGTTGGAAGGTTAACTTTGAACTTACAAGGCTATGTAGCTCACCAGGGTAAGGAGTTAGTTGCCTGTAAATATGCATAAATTAGCATCACTTATCCCATGTAGGGTTTCCTGGGGAGAACTGTGAGTACCTCTGTAGGTATCTGGATGGATCACATTTTTCCAATACCTGGACAAGGAAACCTTCATTCAAGAATGCAAAGAATTTCAAGGATTTGCATTTTTTGACAAGAAGAAATAAGCTGCAGCAATTTCACTAAAGGTAAGATACCGGAGCAAATTGGAGACTGGTAACTCATTCATTTAAAGAAGAAAAAGTATCCAATGTATACAGCCCTACTGTGAAGCTAAATTATAGCTTTCATATGTAGGCTATAACCCAATTAAAGTGACTTTAGGTTTAGGCTAGGTTACTACCCTCTGTCTGCCTTCTTTCTTTAGATTTTCTCTAGATTTCCTCATCTTCCAGGAGATCCCAAGCTTGCTGTAGGGCTCTATAATTGGGTTTACTCCTCTCCTACAGAAGCAAAGCTGTTCAGAGGACAAACTCTGGCTCTGGGGGTGTGCCTAACTTATCTCCTGGTGCACATTCCTCTCCTCTCCAGCCCTATGAACTCATTCCTCCAGCCCTATGAACTCATTCCTTAGACAGTAAGCTATACAGAGACATTAAATCCTACCATAGCATTCAGAATTATAATTAGAAGTGATTCAGGCGGCGCCTGTGGCTCATTGAGTAGGGCACCAACCCCATATACCAAAGGTGGCAGGTTCAAACCTGGCCTCAGCTGAATTGCAAAACATAAAAATAGCTGGGCAGTTGTGGCGGGTGCCTGTAGTTCCAGCTACTGGGAAGGCTAAGGCAAGAGAATCACTTAAACCCAGGAGTTGGAGGTTGCTGTGAGTTGTGTGATGCCACGGCACTCTACCAAGGGTGATAAAGCTACAAAAGAAAAAAAAAAAAGAAGTGATTCAGATCACTGGCTACTTGCTATCTTTTTATTTTTTTGGCGGGGGGGGCTAAGTCAAAGATAGTATCAATCTTTTTCTGAATAAGAACCATCTTGGGCTTAAAAATTAACCTTCACCCAAAAGGTGAAACTAACAATGATATCACTCTGAACAATCTTCCTTATGCAACCTGGATTTGGTTCTTTACAGATAGAAATATGAAAATATGTCTCTGAAACTATCTTAAATCTATCTAGGGAGCATTTTGTGTTTTGTACAAATGGTAAATATCTCCCTTCCAATGAACACTGGTTCTCGCAGCTCAACCTATAGTCCCACTCATGTGACATGTCTTTCCTTAACTCCAGGGATTTTAGTATATAAATTACAAAAAAAAATGAACAGCAATGAGTAAAACAACATGATGTGCTATGAAGGGCAATAGCCAAGTGCACTAGTTCCAAACTATTTTCATTCCCAGGACCCATGAAGTTAAGCATAAGAGCTACTTACGCCTTGTACATCTGTGGATTGTGTTATTGATGATGTGGACATTTTTAGCCTTTTCTTTAAAAGATTCATTGCTTTTATTATTCTTTGAAAAGAAACTCAATGTGAAAACAAGAGCAGTAACAAAGTATACTTTATCTTTCCATTGGGCTCAATAAATTTGTTTAGATGTCGCCAAAACCAAATCAATAGCAGATTAAATGATTAGAAGTGTTAGCAAATGCATTAATTTACTAATTTGCTGCTTTTTTTAGTTAATGAAATGAGAGAAAACACATTATAGTCTCTGGGCTCTTATGTTAGGACTGAAGACAAAGGTACACCTGACTTTACCAGGTATTGTGTGCCAATGACGTGCCAGGCATTATTCATTCAACAAGTTATCTTCTATAGTAGAGCACTTACCATTCCAGAGACAGCTGCAGTCATATGGGGTATACTGGTGAACAAAAGAAAGATCTCTACTCTTGCAGAATTTATCTGTGCACATGCCACTTTTAAATATAGTAACAACCCCTGAGATGCAGAAACTGAGCCCCAGAGCAGTGAAGTCACTTGACTTCAAGTGTAATCTAAAGATTACAGTTAAGTTAGCAGTCAGTTTTGTCTCACCCTAAAGCCTTTCCACTAGGCTCTCTACTTTGTAGGATGAATTTGATGAATAAAAATACTTAAGCCCTGTTAATCTCATTAAGAAAACTGCATATTAAGAACAGGCATTACAGAGTCAGACTGAGCTGTTTTTGTACCCAAGTCAGTGACTGCAAGCCAAGTTACCTAATCTCTCTGGGCCTCAGGCTCCTCATCTGCAAAATGGAAATAATGCTTTCCTTGGAGGGCTAGGGAAAAAGATGTTTGTCAGCCTGTTTGTAAAGGTAGTCTACTACACTTATTAATTGTAAAACTACAGCAGACTGTCTAAATTACAATCTTGTAAGTCTAGAAGATATATGGTAATAACGATGTGACAAACCTATAAAATTATGTCTCAAACCAAAATCGAATGTTACCTATCATCCTTACCGTATACGTGATTTTGCAGAATTCTCTGCAATTTCATTCTTATCTCCATTGCGAAGAAAAGTAATTTGGCTGAGGACAGGGTATTAATGAGGTGGTAGGGGAGTAGGGGGCAAACTGTCTTCAGGAGAAAGACAGTAGAGAGTAGAAGGTGAATGTCCCTGGTTACAGATGACAGTTTTGTCTTTTTCGTGGTCCTGGGGTCTGCATTGAGAGCTATACTGGTCATAAGATAGCTGCCAATTGCCTTCAGCTTATGCCACACTTCCAGGCCTAGACCTCAAATGAGTTGAGTTGCCTTGGCTTATTTTGGGGGTGGTGGTGGTGGTAGGGACAGGGTCTCACTCTGTCATTTGGGCTATAGTGGCATCATCATAGATCACTGCAACCTCAAACACCTGGGCTCAAACAATCCTCTTCCCTTAGCCTCTCGAATAGCTGGGACTATACGTATATGCCACCATGTCCAGCTAATATTTTCTATTTTTGGAGGAGACAGGGTCTTGCTCTTTCTCAGGCTGTTCTCAAACAAACTGCCTTGTTTTTAGTCACTTTTAGTTTAGTAAATCAAAACTCCCATTCAGTAAGCTTGGCTGGCCTTAGCCTGACTGAGGATTTTACTAAAGCAAGGTTTTCTAGACAAATCAAGATGATCCAACCACAGCTATGTACATTCTAAAGTAGAGGCTTTTTAATCCCAAGGACTCTCTGATTGATGGAAGGCATGTGGGAGAAACGCATATTTCTGAGCTGGAATAAGACTATTCTAAAGATTTTGTTTCCCACTTCACTACACCTGTTGTCCTAAAGCAACCAAATTAAATAATCCATCAGGGAATAATTTTCATTGCCTTTGTACTTGGTAGTAGAAATAATCATAATTTACTCTCTTCCTTTATCTTTGTACTTTACCTCACTCAATAAAATAGGAAGAGGTGGAAGTGGTGGTAAAGAATATGGATCAATATAGAAATATTCACTGTCCAGTTCTTCATTTGTGCAAAGGCTACCACTGCTGGAACGAAGGGATAATGATGAAACTGTTACTTCTTTTCTACTGAGGAAATAAAGAATCAGGTCATGTTGTGGCTCAACTGAGGACAAAAGCTTTAGGTTCTTCCAATATGGGCTCTATTCTTATTAACAGAGTATCTGGGTGTCTTTTGAAGCTAAAAAAAAAGAAAATAAATAAGAAAATGGACTTTATGTAGTCCATAAAGGTGTTTCAAAGAACAGAGTAGATATACTGATAACAATACCATGTACCATTCTGATACTTCTGGACAAAATAAGTTACATTTTCCCGTTTTTTCTTTTCCTTCCTTCAATCTCCTCCTTCCTTATTTCACAAATATTAACACTCATCAAGTTGCAAACTAACCCAAGTATTCTGAGCCTTTTTAAATGATTGAAATACCACAGAAATGGCAATCTACACTTGTAGACTTACAATTCCTACAGCTTGCTGTGTGCTTTTCCAGGCAGAAAACTTTTTGTTTTTATTTTTTGCATTCTAAGGAGTCTAGAATCAATTGCTAAAACAAAGGAAGGAATCCTACATAACAATATTCTTCCTGTGTATTTTATTACTGTCTAATACAAGAAAGATTCTTCTAATTATTTTCCAAACTTCACTAATTAGAAATTCCTCAGTGTTAATAAACTTCTCAAAGCAAAACTTCCCCAAAGCAGCAATGCTTGGGGAAAAGGGGGTATTTAAGGTGTTTGTTGAGGATGAATTTATCTTTTAGTAAACCAACAAGTTTTATTTGTAAAGTAGAAGCAGGACTGATAATCTAAGTGTTTACTAAATAATTGCTGTATTTGAGCAACAGGTGTAGTCGAAAAGGATTAGGGGACTACTAAGGTAGACTGAATATTAAAAGGCAGTTTCCTTCTTTGCAAATACAGTATTCATTAGGAGACAGGGACTAGAAGAAAGTGCTTCCTTCTAGGGACCGGGCCCTGTGAATTGGAGTGTGTCCTAGCCGGTTTGGGCTGCTATAATAAACTGCAGGAGGTCTGAGATCTGGTTTGCAGATGGCCGTCTTCTTGGATCCTCACGTGGCAGAGAGCAAAGCAATTCCTACTTACTGTGTCTATCCTCTTAGGCACTAATCCCATTCACCAAGGCTCTGTTCTCATGAGCTAACTCCAAAGGACCCACCTCATCATACAACACACTGGGGATTTAGGCTCAATATAACTTTTGGAGGAACATAAATATTCAGCCCATACCAACATAAAAATAATCATGGACACAATAACTGAACTTTGTTTAAATCTAGTTAGAAACATATGGAGAGTCAACATCCAGATGAGTAACTACTGATCCTGAAACTTAAGCCCCCAGAATAACAATGTATTAGGGAGGAAATTAAGGTCAAATGGTATCCTCCCAAAATGTGCACACATCAGAATGTGACCATATTTGGAACTAGAGTCCTTGCAAATGGAATCAAGGATTGAGATGAGATCATTGTGGATTAGGGTATGCTCTAAATCTAATGAGGATGTCTTTGTAAGATACAGAAAAAGGACACAAAGAAATAGAAGATGGGAGGAAAGAGTAGAGCTCTACGGTGATTAAGCTCAGGAATCCCAAAAGCTCCCAGAAGCTGGGAAAGGCAAAGAAAGAGTCTCTCGTAGAGCACTGGGAGGAGTTTGTGGCCTTGCCTGCACCTTAGTTTTGGACTTTTATTCTCCAGAATTGTGAGAAAATGAATTATCTACTGGTGTAAGCTACCAAGTTTGTGGTAATATTTTATTGTAGCCTAGAAAACTGTTACAATATTCTTTAAGAAATACTGAATGTCAAGGACTGCTTTTCTTTGTAGTCTTGAGTTTTGGGAAGAAAATTTCTCCTAAAGTTTTATTGTAATTTTGGGTCATAAAGTGATATATTTTGAGAATAAAGAAGATCATCCAAATATTATAGACAGCTCCATACTAAACAGAGACTTCTTATTCTGTAAATCTGAACAGCTGAACTACAGATTCCCATGAAAAGTGTGGAGCTGCCATTTTAGGGCAGTTATTACAAACTGCAGAGATGGGTTCTTTAATTGAGGAAGAGAGGCAATGACAGTGGTTCTCAGACTCCAGTGGCCTAAGAATCATCTAGGATACTGAAAATGAAGATTTCTGGGCTTCAATTCCAAAGACTCTCATTTAGATCACATAGTCGGGATCAAGGAATCTTTATTTTAATAAGCATCCCAGAAAATTATGGTCTGATACAATGGGTTGGAAAGGCCACATTTGGGGAAATACTGGAATGTGGGGATGGCTCTAAGCAGAGAAGACTATGGCGAGTTGTGTTTAAGGGCTGGCTTCTGGAATCAGGTAAGATTGAGGTTCTTTGCTTAATTTAACTCCTTAATGTATGGCCTTGGGAAACATACATAATCCCTGGGAGGATTAATTGAGATGATCCTTAGTAAGAATTAATGAATGTTGCCTACTAAAATTATTTAAAATTTATTTAAGATAAAAACAATTTTGTGCTCTAATTCACATGACAGAGTGAGTTATTTAGTAATAAGTTACCAGCCATAAGTTATGCACATATAGTGGGAGATTTTATCAGGGCTTTCCAAAGAGTTCATTTTTACTTTGGGACACAAGAGAGTCATTTTGCAAGATTGCTTTTGGTTAACTGTAAACAGCAAGAGGGTACAAAATGACTGTGATTGGGAAGAAAAAAATATTAAAAGACATCAAAGACAAGCTCTATTGATACTGTATTTTTGCCTGAAGATCCTCGTGGCGTCTAAGTTTTGCACTGAAAATCATTTCTGC
Source organism: Arctocebus calabarensis (assembly GCA_963573935.1). Lineage (NCBI taxonomy): Eukaryota > Metazoa > Chordata > Mammalia > Primates > Lorisidae > Arctocebus > Arctocebus calabarensis. Next base: position 31,206 of record CAUYON010077203.1, read on the forward strand.
TGCATTTGGCATGCCTGTCTTACTAATGACAGAGTTATGTATGTGCCCAGGCTAGATTAAAAACAGTGGCCTCCCTGGCTTCTATTTCAGCCCAGTTTCTCAATCAATCCCAATCCTTTATATACAAGGAAAAGAACTATAAAGTAAAAAGAAAAAAAAAGCTTAACAAAGTATCCTTTTTATTAGTACCAGAATACCTAGTAAAGTTTCATATTTGTGGTTTAATATTTAAACCATCAATGGAATAATGGGGGCTGGAAGGAAGAAGTGAAAGTGAGAAAGACTGCAGATAAGTAACAGAGGTTTCTAATGCCAGGGGACAGCTGGAAGCCTGTGTAGTGGTTTAGAGCCTGAGCAGTAAAGAGAAGGCTGTGGCCTGAGTCTTACAGCCACATGGAGAAGTTTCACATTACCACTTTTTCAACAACAGTACTCATTTAGCTGAGGCTATACTTAACAGTGGGTTTTTAAGTTCTAGTGGTTATAAAAGTAGTGTAAAGATATTAATGTATGATCAAAACCAGAGGTTCTAAATCTTTTTCCTATTCCTAGCAACCCACTAAGGCAGAGACGCTTAACCAGGGATTAAGTAGGAAGGTATATTTGAAAAATTGCCCAAGTTATTAGGTGGAATATCCTGGTTTTCTTAATTCCTCAAATCTAAAAATAACACTAAGCTATATACTACGTTAATATGACAGCACTTGTTATCAGACACAAGGGGCTCAATGTCCTAATCACTGTAACAAGACAAAGAAAAAAAAAAGACATACAGAGTTAAAAGTAAAACTGTCCATGAATCTTTATTCATGGACAATATGACAGAATGCAGAAAATCTTTAGGGATCTACAAAAAGTCTACTAGAACTAGTAAGTGGATTTAGCAAGGTTTCAAGATACAAGTTCAGTATTAAATATTAATTTGTTTCTATATACTGCCAATGAATAATTGAACACTTAAATCTTAAAGAACACCATTCATAGTATCACCAATTTATGAAACATTTGATAATTTTAACAAAATCTGTGTAAGACTACAACTACAAAATACTGCTGAAAGAAATGAATGACCTACATAGAGAGAGATATACCATGTTCATAAACTGAAAGACTCAGTATTATTAAGATGCCATTTCTCCCCTAATTGACTTACAGACTTAAGACAATCCCAATCTAAAATCCTAATATGCTTCATTGTATAAATTAACAAACTAGTTTTATATGCAAAGGAATTAGAATAATAAAACAATTTTGAAAAAAAGAAGTTTGGAGGCCTGCCTCTAGCTGATTTCAGGACTCACTATAAAAGTTCAGTAATCAAGACAAATGTGTTGCTGGAGGAAGGCTAGACAAATTAATGGGGCAGAGCTGAGTCCAGAAATAGACCCACACTTATAAGGCCAAATCATTTCCAACAAAGTCGCTGAAGTAACACAAGAGAGAAAAGATGGTCTTTTCAACAAATGGTGCTATAACAACTGGATATCTACATGAAAAAGCAAACAAATTTTGATGCTTATTTTTTATCACATTCAAAAATTAATTTGAAATCGATCATAATCCTAAACATAAAAACTAAAGTTTTACAATTTCTAGAAGAAGACAGAAAATCTTTGTGACCTGAGCTATGCAACAATTTCTTAGGACACAGAGAGCATAAACAATAAAAAAAGAAAAATGGAGAAATTATATTTCATCAAAATTAAATACTTTGACTCTTTATAAAACAATATTATGGGAATGAAAAGGTAAGCCACCGATTGACAGAAAATATTTGAAAATCATGTATGTTATGAATAATATATACGGTATATATTTATATAAAAAGTTCTCACAACTCGATAAGACAATCCAATGTTTTAAAATAGGTAAAAGATCAGAATTAATACATCAACACATCACCAATGAAGTTATATGAAAGGCAAACAAGCCCTGGAAAAGATCCTTAAATTAACACCTTAATTATTAGGGAAACACAAACTAAAACCAAAATAAGATACTACTACACATTTATTAGAATAGCTAGAATTTTAAAAGGCTGATAATATCATGTTTTGCTGAGGATGCTGAAAAACTGGAACTCTCAAACTGTGCTAACGGGAATGTAAGATAGTATAGCTGCTTTGGAAAACCAGAGGTTGATAGTTTCCTTGCAACCACATTCCCAAGTATACAGGCAAGAAAACATATGCCTATATAAATTCTTAAATACAAATGTTCATAGCAATTTTATACTTAATATCCTAAAACTGTGAACAGCCCAAATGTCTATCAGTGCCTGAATGGGTAAAGAAACTGAGGTGCATCCCATATAGTGGAATACCAGTCAGCAATAAAAAGGAATAAACTAAAGATATGACTATACAGCACACTATATAATTCCATTTATATAAAACTCCAGAAAAGCCAAACTATGGTGACAGAAAGCAGCTCAGTGGATTCTAGGGATCCAGGGACAGAGTTTAACCACAGAGGCACAAGAGAAGGCTTACGGGTGATAGAAATGTTCTATATATAAGTAGATATCTATTTATCTATCTATATTTCTATATTTTTTATCTATCTATTTATCTATCTATATATCTATATTTTTGACTGTCAGGGTAGCTATGTGGTTCTACACATTAGTCATAACACATCTAATTGTACACTTCAAAAATGTACATTATGCATCAAGTAACTTTTTTTTAATTTAAGCTGTCAAATATTTGCCCCCCCAAAACACTTAAAAGTGATGTGGTATTGCCAATTTGTAATGTGTGCAATAGTCTAAATACAGCTTTCTGAAAAGCTGTTTGGATTCTCATCAAACCAAAATGTTAGAAAACCAAGTAGTTAAGAGTTTGAAAGAAATTCAAAATTTATTCACATGTACTATTTTTAAGGTTTTTGGTATCAGCATTTTATTTGGAACATTATGTTTTCCTATTCATTCACATAAGCATTAACATATGCACAAGTTTCACATTACAGTTCTGCATCAGTTTTTTCTTCCCAGTTAATGAGTGATATAATATTCTAATTAAGAGATTACTCTAAGTGCAAACTGACATTTTAAAATTTCTACTATTCTAATTTTTTTCAGGGTCACAAATAATAGCTACTATGCCTTTCTGCTACTATCCAGAAAGCAAAAAGGTTGAATCAACATACTTCTAAAACAGTTACAGATAATTCAATTAGAAGTAACAAGAATAAAAGTATTACAAGAAATGTGAGAGACAATATGTCTTGCAATCAATATTTTAGAAGCAGATAGTTCTAATTTATTAGATTATCACAGCAGTAGCAGGGCTTCAAGTTTATCAAACAAAGCCAACACCACTCCCCTACCCTCTCAGCACCCCCATCCTTCCATGCCTCCTATAAATACTACAAAGACATTGCAGCATCTATTTAGTTCATATTTGAAGACTATATTTTTGCTTTTACTTAATACTATGATATAGAAACTCTTAACGCATTTGGGAACTGGTTTAACATTTTCACTGTAACCTTTTGCTAACTACTCTCTCTACCACCAATCAAAATGCAAAACAACCCCTTCACATACCAAAGCAATTCAACAGCAATGTTTGTGCACATAGTGTGACTATTTGTCAAAATCACCTTTAAGTTGCTTCCAATTACTATTCATGCACAGTGACTATAGACAGGGCCAATGTAAGACTGTGAAGAAGGCTAACTCAGTGGGGACACGACTCTCCTTCTCTCTAGGGCCCTCACTTCCAAAGCAGGAGAGGGTCTCATTTCAGTCTTTTATACAAGATGATCAATTGACTGACTATACTCTAATTTCAAAAGGCTTACCTATTCAGCGAGTCTTAATATATAACCAGAAAGTAATCTGTTTTAGTAGCATTAATGTATTTTTCTCAGTACATAATTTGCTTTACTCAGATAAATTCTTTACCATAGACCTATTATGCAAATACGCCAAAATGAATAAGAATGCCCACTCCCTAAGGTTTGATATCCTATCAAGATAGAGCACATGAATAGAGGGATTGGCCCTAACTATGAGCCAATATGGACAGATTATCCAAATAAAGAGAAGGAAAGGTATGATAATAGGAGAATAGATAAGGTGGTAAGAGCTTGTGTATGCTTCTTATGATTTATGAGCATTTCATACCTTTGCTTTTCTCTCACACCTCTGATACTGCCTCCTCATCCCTCCCTACTCCCATCCAACTTCTCTGAGAAAATAAATCATAAGAAACGTACACAAACTCTTACCAACTTATCTACTCTCCTATCATACTTTTCCTTCTCTTTATTTGGATGATCTGTCCATATTGGCTCATATTTAGGGCCAATCCCTCTATTCATGTGCTTTATTCTGCCCCCTCTCATCTACACCCAGCAATTCCCCCCTAACCAATTATTCCTGTCTTGCCCATCATAATTTCTTCCACCATTCCCTCTTGACCTGCCTCTCCTTCCAGCATCTATTCACTTCTCTGCACACTTACACAGTTAAATTTCTTAAGCTGTCAATACTGTTTTTACTCCTCCCCCATTTCTCCCTTGAACCCATATTAATTAAGCTTTTGCCCTCCCCAAGTCACCAAAATTGTTCTCATCAAGGTCATTCGTTTAACCTTCATGTAAACAAATCTAGCAACTCCTCCCCCTCTTCGCCACATTATACTCTCTTGGACTTTTTCCAACTTCATAAGCTACCCTGAAGTCTCCTTTGTGCATGGCTTGCTTTTCTGATCTCTAAATGCCAAAGTGCCCAAGCTTGGATCTTACTCTTTTTTGATCCTCACTCATTCTCCAGGTGATCTTTTAGTCTTACAGCTTTAAATACCAAATATGCATTGACACCTCCAAACTTTGTATCTCTAGGATGTCTCTCTCATTTCCAGACTCACAAATTTGACTATTAAATTCACACCTCTAGCATGTCTAGTAAGTATCTCAAACTTAACATGGCCTAAACTGAACTTCTTCCTGGTCTTTTCTCAAAAACCTGTACTTCCCATAGTCTTTGCTTAGTTATAGTCAAAACTGTCCTTCCTCAATTCAGGCCAATAACTCTGCAGTCATCCTTGTTTTTTCATTTTCTTATTGCCCACAATCAACCCAACAGAAAATCTTACTGGGGGCTCAGAGACTGTAGCTCAGTGGCTAAGGGCACCAGCCACATATACTGGAGTTGGCAGGTTGGAATCCAGCCTGGACCTGCCAAACAACAATGATAACTACAACCAAAAAATAGCTGGGCATTATGGTGGGCACCTGTAGTGCCAGTTACTTGGGAGGCTGAGGCAAGAGAATTGCTTAAGCCCAAGAGCAGCAGGTTGCCGTGAGCTGTGATGTTCCCCTGGCAACATAGTAAGACTCTGTGTCAAAAATAAATAAAATCTTACTTGTTCTATATTGAAATATATCCAGAATCTAGTCATTTTTTTTTTTACCAGTTCATCACTTTTATATCAATCACCACCTGTCTCACCTTAGATTATTATAAATATCTAATTAGTCTCCCTGTTTGCCCACCCAAGTTGCAATTTTATAATCTCTATACCTCTCCTCCCAGTGGCTGCCTATCTCACTCAAAGAGAACACCAGATAGCCTCATGATGGCCTCCAAAGCCCATCGCATCTGGCAACCTGTTACCTTTCTGTGCTCATGTTTTGTTACAGCTCGTGTGTGTGCTCTGCCTCAGCCATGCTGAGTTTCATGTTCTCTGAACATGCTAGGTATACTGCCATCTCAGGACTTTTGCTATTCCTTCTACCTGAGATGCTCTTCCCTCAAATTTACCTTTTCAAGGGAGGGGGGGCACCCTATTAAAAACGATAGGCTTCCCTCTTCCTTGGCTTATTTTTTTCTATAAGCCTTATCATTATCCAATATATCATAAATTTTATTTATTTGGTTTTTGTCTAGTTTCCCCTGTGCCACATGGTTCAGAATCTTTGTCTATTTTATTTATTGTTGTATTTCCAGTGCTTTTTCAATGAACTCAAATATTTGTTTGTTAAAGGAATAAGCGGAAAAGCAGAAACTGAGCTGATCTTTTCTCTCTGGGGTACTTCTGCTTGGAGAGAGCCTAAGAACAGAGCCTCCTCTAATAGCCAGCAGCAGAAAATTGCACTAGGAGAGACCATTGCTGGAGAGTGGCTGTGGTTTATGACCCCCCCCAGAGCATAGGAGAGAAGGCAGACAGGAATTTATGCTTCTGCTCTCTGTGAACATCAGATATACTTTGCTAAGCTGCTCAGACACTCCACAGCTGTGCCATTCTCTATCTGTGCAATCACTGCTATATTATTGGTAAAGTACTGGTGTTCTTCATGAATTGTTAGGCAAGCTGAGATAATAATGTTTCAGATGATATACTGGGAAGTCAGGTCACATATGTGTGGTGTTCACAGCATGTAAGGGGAGCCAACATCAGGATAGCCACAGGGTACCACAAGGACAGGAAACCAGAGACCTACTTAGTGTGTACAGGTTCTATTGTCAGTTTAAAGACCTGTGTGAGTTTGATATGCCCCCTCTCGCTTCGAGCCCTCAGATAAACATTTTCTAGTTTATGGCATTTGATAATGTTAAATATATAGTGCTATTTTTAAACATGAATTCTTTCCTCAAACTCTGGGATGCAATCCCCTGTGCTTTCTGTATCATCTCTCTCTCTTATAACAAAAGAAACTTCATTAAATATGCGGGAATGCAGCCTATTCATTAGCTGAGATATTACTATAGAAATACTTGTTTCCTAATCAATTCTCAACACTATGCCTTGACGAAGAACCACTTGCTTCCTCATAGAAAGCCTCTTCATTTCTACTGTGTTTTCAGAATCTATAGGACACATGGGAGTCCCACTAGCTTGAAAAAAAATATCAGAGCTAGCATTTCCATCAGTGTAGACATCACTCTGGAAACAATAAATGCCACCTTATGACACTTTCGTTTCTACTTCATTGTCTTCACACAGGGTTCCTTTCGCAAACGACCATAGTATTTCACCAGGGTTATATATCATCTCCTCATATTATTAGTTCATGTGCCTTGCTACTGTTCATCAGCCACTCACTCAGCTGACCCAGATGAAGTACCCCTTCTTTGCAATGCTGCTTTCAGCCCCCTTGCCCAACACTGTGAAGAATTATAGTCTGACTTGGTCTGCTGATCCCTCAGATCAAGTCCTGGCTTCAAGGCACCTTCTTTCTCTCAAAACTTCTCTCAGTCTTCACCACATTGACTTAGGTTCCTACCATACACACCCATTTCCAAATGGACCACCACACATGGGGCAGCACACATGGGGCAGAAGAGCGTGAGGTGGAAGGGTAAAGAAGTAGACAACTCTTGGAACTTGGAAAACTAAGAGGATACAGCTGGAAGTGAACCTCAGGATGTTCCCTTTTAGGGCACTAGTTCTTACGTGCCACTGCAAGTGCATGTTTACACACATATTCACCACTCCCTGGGACTTCCTAAAACCAGAGCTAAATTAATTAGCTTGCCTCATAGGGGCTTTTTGATATCACAAAAGCATGGTATTTTCAGGATATTTTGGTTGCAGAAAACTGGAATATATGGTCTGCCTTAATCTTAGTTATATTCACACACAGCACTACCAACTTTCTCATACACATATAATGGGGAAGGAGGAAGGACTACAAGGACAAAACAAAAAATGTTGGACACAAAGGTCAGAAGAAAAAGGTGAACAGTAGAAGAATAGGTGGTGGGGCCAGACATGAACAAGATAACAACGGAGGAGGAGTGTTGGGAGAAAGATGATCATGAAAGGAATGAAAAGACCCCAAACAAAATTAAACTCAGTATTTGGTATGTTACATGCCCAGCATTGAAAAACAGGAGAAAACAAAAGGATGCGAAAGAGTGAGGAAGTAATATTGTTTAAGTCCAAGAAGTTTAAAAACACCCAACTCCCCTCAAACAAGTTATGTTCATGCCTGGGAAGGCCCTTAAATCAGATTATCTATCTACGATCTGCTTGTCTCTAGAAACACTGAACTTCTGATAAAATAGAAAAGACATATTAAACGTGTTAAACCAACTAGTTAGAATGAAAATTGATTTCTAAACCCAAGTAACAAAAGAATGTATTAACTCTAAGCTCCAACATTTTAATATTAAAAAGAATTGGTGTATTATTTTCAATGACAGCCTGTTAATAGCCTTTTTGATAGTCCTGAAATTAGCAGAGTGACATCAGACTTAGGCTTACATAACTATCACACAACATCTTAAGTATCTAAGAGATCTTAATATTCCCAATCTTGGTCTTAAAAATAATTTCCACCAGAACCAATACACAAGTGGATAAATCATATTAAATTAAATTCATCTGTACTTGGAGAGTGATCTGAATCAGGAAGAGATTTAATGAAAAGCCTTAGCTTAGATGAATACTCTAATTATTATAGGCTAATATTTGTCCATAAAAAAAAGAGTTTGCTTCAGGATTAGACAGAGACCAGGAAAAGCCAGAGGCGCCAATTCAATAATGGAATGCCTAATTAAATGATAATGAAATTCTAATTATAATGTATAGCAATGCCCTGCATTTGATTTATTTAGCATGTTGCTTTTCACACTGTTCATTAAAGACATCTAAATAAAATGCAATTACTAAAAATAAAGGAGGAAGAAGAATTGGTAAACTAAATTTTTTTTAGTATGGAAAAAATCAGATGTAACAAAACATCTAATCATTAAGAAAAAGTCCTGCTCCAAGAAGGTAAGGCCATGTTTAATTTGTATATGCAGACTGTATTATTTGTCCTCTATCTTTCATAAGTTGACCACTGCCTGTATTGCTTATATTTACGTTAGAACATGCATTCATCAAACCAAAAGTACTCAGGAAGAGTTTATAAACTGCTCACTAAATCACGATTATGATGATGATTATAGGTCCTTTGCTAGCAATAGCTACCATGGGAGTTTCAAAGACATATAAGCCATCCCAGCCTTTTGGAGGTTTATAATCCAGCTGAAATATAAGATGCAGATAAATGAAAAGGAATAACACAAAAGTGAATAAAATATAATACATAATTTTAAGAGAAGTGAAGTGAGTGTACTAGAAAATGAGTATGTTCAAAGGAGGACATCACTATGGGCTGAAATGTCTAAACCAGTGGTTCTCAATCTGTGGGTGGTGACCCCTTTGTAACAATAAAAATACATCATGGCATTAGGGAGGTTGAGAACCACAGCTAACAGTTCTGCAAGCAAGAAGGCCATTCTGGTATAACATAAATGAACTAGTTCCTTGAGATTTAGAGGAAACTGGGTCTCAACATGCAAAATACACCGTAAGGAAATCAAATGGTTATGGAAAAGCAAACATCAGATGCCTTGTTTAAAAGAAAGGACAAAAACCAACTTAACAGAATACAGTTCAAAGCTATTCTCATGAATATATGGCAACAATATGTAAGATAACATCACAAATCAATGGAGAATTATGGAATGTTTAGGACATGGTGTCGGAGAAAAATAAATTTGAATCTTCACCAAACAACACATTTAAAGGATTTCAAATAAGCTGGGCATGGTGGCTCACGGTGTAGTCCTAGTGCTGTGGGAGGCCAAGACAGGTGGATTCCCTGAGCTCAGAGGTTTGAGAAAATCCTGAGCCAGAGTTAGCCAGAGTGAGACCTCATCTCTACCAAAAAAAGCGGGCATTGTGGCGGGCACCTGTAGTCCCAGCTACTTGGGAGGCAAAGGGCAAGAGAATCGCTAAAGGAAGAAAAGAAAAACAAAAAAAAATTAAACAAACAAAAAACCCCAAAACCTTCAAACTAAGATGAGTTAAAGCCAGTTGAAATTGAAAGCAAAATTAAAAAAATAAAGGATTTCAGATAGAAACTTCAATCAATTAAACTGAATCCTCACCAAACAACACATTTAAAGGATTTCAAATAGATAAAAATGTATATAAATTAACCTTACATAACTATAACTTTTTATATTATAAACTTCAAAATTTTTAAAACTTTTTAACTCTTTTATAATAACATTTAACTTACAAACATATTCTATTGTTGTAGAAAATAGTTTAATGGAATAGAGAGAAAATTATTTACTATGTAATTTTTAAACTTTTCACTCTTTAAACTTTTTTTTGGTTAAAAACTAAAAGATATACACACACACACATACACACACAAGCCTAGGCCTATACAGGATCAGGGTCATCAATACACTGTCTTATACCTTCACCTCTTTCCCACAAGAAGTTCTTCAGGGGCAGTAACACACACGGAGCTGTCATCACTTACAAAAATAACACCTTTTCAGAAATAACCACCTGAAGGACCTTCCTGTTAACTTAATTTTTTAATAAGTACAAGGTATGCATTTTAAAATAATGATTAAAAATCATAGCAATTGGCTCAGTGCCTGTAGCTCAGTGACTGGGGCGCCAGCCACATACACCAGAGCTGGTGGGTTCGAAATAACAATGACAACTACAACCAAAAAAAAAAAAAAATTGCCGGGCATTGTAGCTGGTATCTGTAGTTCTGGCTACTTAGGAGGCTGCGATAGGAGAATCACTTAAGCCCAAGAGTTGGAGGTTGCTGTGAGCTGTGATGCCACAGCACTCTACCAAAGGTGACACAGTGAGACTCTGTCTCAAAAAAAAAAAAAAAATTATAGCAACTTTATCATTATCAAGTATTATGTACTGTGTATGATTTTATGTGCTATGTTTTTATGTGACTAGCAATGCAGTAGGCTTATACCAGCATTACCACCAACATTTGAGTAATGTGTTGTGCTACCACATCATTAGATGACAGGAATTTCCCATCTCCACTGTGATCATATGGGATTCACATCATATTTGTGGTCTGTCCTTGACCGAAACATTAAGCCATGCATGACTATACATCCTAAAGAAAGTCTCACACAAGTGTACAAGAAGGCATCTGTAAGGATATTTACTGTGATACTTTGGTGATGATGGGAGTTGGAGGCTGCATGGTTGTCTGTTTTTAGGAGCCTGAAAAAGTGAGATGTAGAAGGGACACAGCTTGGAGAAAGCCAAGGATATGTGCAAAATAACATGAATGAATAAAAAAATGCTAAATGAAAAAGCAAGAAATAGAATGAGATATACAACAACACCATTTGTGTAAATTTTAAAAAATACATAGGAATATAAATTAAAACAAAATTTATAGGACCACAAAGAAGCCAAAAGATAATACATGTTAAATGTGTATCAGAATGACTACTTACCAAAAAGGAAGAAATGGAAATAGTACATAGGGGTAAAAGGAAACAAGTAAACATAATAAAAGAGAAGCTTGCCCGAGACCAATAATGATAAAGCTCTATAAACCAAGGAGTATGATTAACCTCAGGTCTTCATTAAGTAATTAAAAAGCATTCTTAAATAATTAACAGATACTTGAAACACAAATCACTTCCTTTAAAAAAAAAAAAAGCAAAAAAAAAAAAAAATCACCTTTTAAATTAGCTCCCTTAACCCCTGAAATAACAGCATATTTACAAAGAACTAACAAACAATTTTCAAAGCAACGATATAAATCCCCAATACCATAGAAAACTATAATTTTAATATAAGAGGGGATGGTTTGTCTTGGCCAGTAAATCTATTCTAAGGTAGAGTACTACAAATTCTGAGAACAATATTATTTATATCTCTTTGATTTTTAAGTACCTCCTTTTAAATTTGGGTTGTAAATTATTTTTAATATAGGAATATTAAATATTTTTAAAATATTTAAAACATAAGAATGCCTTTGCTGTGACCTCTCAGCTCCCCTTACTTCTTACACATAAATCTACTATTTTTTCCCCAAAGTCATTTGACCTCTATGATTTGATGATCCACAGTCCTCCTTCTGTAAATTCCACATGTCTTTATATGGATCTCTTACAGCACTTTACCATTGTCTTACGTAAGTTTACGTAAGTGTTACTGTCGAAACCTACTTCTTGGATGGATTATATACTCCTCAGGGTCTTTCTTATTTTTATATCCTCCACATTGTTTTGAACATACTCTTCACACAAATACCTGTTAGAGGAATGATTCTTCCCTGTTATGAAGACTAAGAAAAAAGAAATACACCAAATGACAAGTAATATGTTAGGTACTTTTTCATATTATTTTATTCAAAACTTACAATAGCTCTGTGAATGGGTTTTTGAGATTTGAGACTTAGGTTGAGTAATTTATTCAAGGGTATAGAGCTAATAAGGAACAAGGAAAGGTCTGGTGGTTAGAGTCACGAACTTCATATTAGGAGACAGTTCGGAATGTGTCATTTTCAGTTTCATAAACTGGAGGTCAGAGAGATTAAGTGATTTTACAAAGAAGGTTAGAATTGGCTGAATAGAAGAACTAAATTTAGAAGCCAGGTTTCCTGCCTCCCAACTTCAGTTAGCTCTTTTCATTACATAAAAGGACTGGAACAAAATCCCCCAAATTGTACTTGGGTATTTTCAATAAGCACAATTTTCAAGAGTTAAAATCTGGATGGATACAACTGGTCTTTTACATTATCATTTAAACAGGGCGATAAAGTGAGACTCTGTCTCTACAAAAAAAAAAAAAAAAAAGTCTCTTGAAATGTTTGGCAGCAAAAGCATTTTTGACAAACCTAAGTATCTTTAATTCTATTATACTGCAAGTCAAACTGAAATTCTTTCCATTTCTGAAACATATTACAAACAAAACATCAACTAATCGACATTTACTCACAGCACAAGAAAAACAATGTTCTAATTGAGAATGGGTCCAATGGAAAAGCACTGGGCTATGGTATGTTTTCTTGCATGTGGTTCTGAATTGGCAAAGTTTTACATTACTCTTTACATTACTCTAGGTATGATTACGAATATCTATTTCTGTTTGAAAGAATTATATACCCCACATGTGAATTTTTAAGTGGTTCCTTTATTGACCTATAATAAAATGAGAAATAGTATGGTCTATCACATTTCTAGGTGATCTAGATTAACTTTTATTCCAGTGAATTCACATTGATTGAAGTAAATTTGCAACTTGATATGAATATCTTCCTTCTAGTAAAAATAAAAAAATTTATATCCAGCCTGAAAAAGAAAACTCAAAGTTTATAAGTGAGTATGATGACCATATAAACGAATATTCTCTTCCTCCATTTATCTCTTTCTACAGTTTTATCTGCCTGGTGCTGCTGCTTACCCACCATTCCCATGAAAATCCACCAGTGAGTCTTGGGGAAACATTTCTTTCTTTCTCTACAGAAATAGAGATGGTCAATTTACAATAGAGATGGTCAATTTACAGCTGGTCAGCTAGAGTCCCGGTATGACTTCAGATCTCTTTACCTTAATTTTCTTTACATCTCTTTCCAGATATAGCCTCCAACTTTCTTAACCACAGGTATACATGTAAAAGTATTGCCCACAGTAAGAAAGTTAAGAAAGACAATTTGATAACAAAAGTGCATTCAATAAGACTCACTCAGAAACAATAGGCTGCACATGTAAAATGAAGGCTAAACTTACATTCCTGATGTACCTTATATTCTAGACAAATAGCTCAGTGATTCTTAGGCTATTTATTTCATATCCTGCAGCAGATGCAGTTGATCAGAGGCTCATTTAACAATGTGGGGAGGTAAGAGTGGGGTAGAGATGCTGCCCTAAATTCCAAGGTCAAAATTGGTTTCATACTAAGCTGTCTCTGTTCCCGGGGTCCCTGAGAAGATGTCATTCTTGATCCTAATAGTGTTGCAATGGTTTAAAAGCCATAAATCAGATATAGATCCTTATGAATATACGTACATGAGAACTAACACTTAAGAATGCTAAAAATTGTCACAGACCTATGGAATTTATCATTGAATCATATGGAAGCAGGAAGCTTTTAATCTCATCATTTTTAAGATTTTTTTTTATACTCTTGGGGGTGAGATACAATTGTAAGAGGGCTTTTATCTAACAAATGCAATTAGTGTAACCTAATTCTTTGTACCCTCAATGAATCCCAAACAATAAAAATAATTTTAAACAAGAGTTTTCTTGTACTCAGCAATTCAACCAAAAAGTTTATTGGATTATATAGGTTCCTTAAGAGTAATTTATTAATATTACAATATGTTTGTATGCCATATAGCACTTAGTTCATTGCTGACTTGTTAGAGACATTTAATAAATATCTGTTGACTGAGTACATAAATGTCCTTTTTGTTTTACAGAAAATGTCTCAACCTTATTAACAATCAATTTCACTGACGTATCAATAAAAAATAATAAACAATGTCTAAAAATAGTAACTTTAAGCTTAGGTGGTACTCATAACTGTCATATGGGGCAGTCAGTGATAATGGTTACAAACTGGCCAGAAAATGAGGTATTCCCTTTCCTTTTATATCAGAAATACAGCTGGCTCTCCATATCCATGGGTATCATATGTGTGGATTTGACCAACTGTGGATTGAAAATATTTGAGGAAAAAAATGGATGGGTGCATCTGAAATGAACACATATAGATAGTATTTGTCATTCTCTAAATGTTATAACAACTATATACTATTTACATTGTATTATAAGTAATTGAGATGATTGAAGTATGCAGAAGGATGTACAATATGTTATGTGCAAATACTATACCATTTTATATAAGGGAACTGAGTGTTCATGGATGTACCCCCATAGTTACTCCCCCAACCACTATAGTTATATCTGATCCTCAGTCATGTACCTAAGAGCAGCATGATCCACTCAACCAGGAAAAAGCATAAAATGCTACCTGCTAAACTCTTACTTAAAAATTTAATTAAGGCAAGTTGATAAGAGGATCTTCAAAATGTTAATAGAAAATACATATGAAAATACTATACATGGCTTTCAAAAGTTTTTTGCACCAAAATAAATTTGCACTAACTTGTTATTCCATGTCTAAATAGGATCTACTTTGAGGCACTAAGCAGGATAAGACACCAGTTTGAAAAGAACCCCTATCAAAAACAAGAACATGAATTCTGCTAAAACTGAAGTAAGAACAAACATTAAATTTATGGTGAAGGTTAGAAGGAAGAATGGTGAAATCAATGAAGTGTTAGAAAAAGTTTATGGGAAAATGCCCCAAAGAAATCAGTAGTTTACACATGGATAATTCATTTTAAGAAAGGACAATGTTGAAAAAGAGGCCTGAAGCAACAGACCATCCATCTCAATTTGTGAACGAATTCATCTTGTCTGTGCCCTAATTGAAGAATTGAAGAGGTCCAACAATTAAGAGGAGAAACAGAGCCAATACCACAGACATCTTCAGCTTCCACAATTTTGAAAGAAAAATTAAAGTTAAGCAAGAGTATCAAAACCATTGTGGCCAGATTAGCTGCAAACCGGAGGAGAGCTTTCAATGGAAATTTTAAGCAAGTGGGATCAAGCATTTCTTTGAAGAGTTGTAGTAGGAGATGAAACCTGGACTTACTAGTATGATCCTGACACAAAACACAATCAAATTAATGGCCACTAAGATGTAAAAGTGGTCTGCTCAAAGCAAAAGTAGACTAGAGCAAAGGTCACAGCAGCAGTTTTTGGGGGGATGCTCAAGGTATTTTGCATGTTGACTTTCTGTAGGGCCAAAGAACAATATTATCTGCTTATTTTAAGAATGTTCTGAGAAAGTCAGCCAAAGCTTTAGTAAAAAAAACCCAAACAAACAAACAAACACACCTGGGAAAGCTTCATCAGAGAGCCCTGGACCATGAGAAAGCTTCTTCTGGGTCCTCCCATCAAACAAAAGAAATTTTGTGAGAGAGAGGAAATCATTAGGCATTCAAATTACAGTCCTGATTTGGCTCCTTCTGACTTCTTTTTGTTTTCTAGTCTTAATCTGTAAAGAACAGCCATTTTTCTTCAGTTGTCAATCAATTTAACTGACACAGTTAAATTCCCAGGCCCCTAATTCTTTTAGGGATAGACTAACTGGCTGGTATCATCACTTACAAAAATGTCTTGAACTTGATGGGTCCTATGTTGAGAAAAAAAGTTTATATATTTTTTTCTTTTAAATTCCATTTTCCATGAACTTTTTGAAGTCCCCTCTTATTTATAGCCAATAAGCAGCTAAAAGTCCTGAAGTAATAACTTAGGCCACCTTTCATCTTGAGAATAGAATAATTTCAGGACCCTTTGAGAAATTATTTTCATATTGACAACTTCAAGTGTTTTAGAACTTCCTGATCAACCTACACCACCTCCTCATGCCAAGCAACATCACTCACTGCATGGTCACTGTCGTGTAAGCGGAGCTATATGACTGAGGGCTAATTATAATTTCACTGTGTCATTGTTGATGTAAACAGACTCTTACAGTTCTCAGGCTGAGAACGTAAATCTATTGAATTGGCCTAGAACATGATAAATTTTTGCCACTCATCAAAACGAACATGTGAACTCTGACTTTCTACAGGGAATCTTTGTGAACAACCTCCAGAAACATTTCTAGCTTGAGAATATGTAAGAATGGTGGCACTTCTGAAGAGGAATGGAGATGCTCGGGAAGTAAGGAGTTTGGTATTAGATACATTATATTTGAGATAAGAAATATCTAAGTAAAATTCTCTATAGATAGGTCAGACCTCAGGAAACAGCTTAGTACGAAGCATTTATCTGGGAATCAGTTGCATACAGATGCCCGTGATAGCCACAGTCACAGAGGTATACGCTAAGAGAGCAACTCTCCAGAGAGAAAAGCTGAAGGCACGTGACTAAACTCTGGGAAATGATTTTTACATAGAAGACCAGAAAAGGAAAGGAAGTCAGTAAAGGAGACCTAAAAGAAGAAAACAGAAAAATCAGCATGAGGGAAAGATAGTGGCCAATCTGTGAAAGGACAAGATACTCACAAGGGACTAGGCACACTAGAATATTTTTTACCTGGATTTTCTAAAGTGCAGTCATTCTGAATACTATTCTGGGGGTGCTGAATGGGACATCCTTAGTTTTCCCATTAGGGTAGCACCAGTCTCTTGTTTAGACTTTTGAGTAATCAGTCAGAATTCAAGATTTTTAGGAGTTAGAAATGTAAATTTGGTATTCATATTGGCACTTTCAAAACATAAGTCACATAAAGGCTCTCACATGACGTAAAAGATTTTGTTCATCCATTTCTCCATCAAGCACTCAATTTATTCTGATCATTCACACTCCACTAAAACAGCTGTTAACGCTTTCTTTCTCTAATGGTGCATCTTCAGGGTTGTAGAGGGAAAGGAATGTACTAATATATTTCACTTTTAGGGGTGGGAATTACATCGTGGAGGAAATTAGCTTTCAGAATTCTTTTAAAATTAATTTTGCTAGGCTGAAATTTAAGATTTTAAATATGTGAACACTTTTTAAACACTAAAACAGTTCCTCAGAATAGCAATACAAAGAAAAAATTTGAAGAAATAAACTAAAAACAACTTGTAAATTGATCTGCTTTATAAAAAAATCTGCATACAGTGTTTTGCAGTGGTACCTTTAACAAAGGGAATTAAAGCCATGAAATTAACATTTTAATGAACCAGACAGACGTCAAGACTACTCACTGACTGCAGCTTCCAGGTGGCCTAGTGAGATGAAGATGAAAGTTTATACCTTCAGGCAGTGTACACTAGGGCTGTTTAGAGATTATGACTGAATTTAAATTAGAAAATACTGCTGTGTGCAAACATGTTTAGGGTGACAAGTAGTCTTTGCAAACCTTTGAAGTATAAATGATTAATTTAAGATCCCAAAGGCAACACACACATCTTGGTCTAATTTTTTTTCTAAAGTACTGTCCTAAAACCTGTGGGAAGTCACTGTACTTTGGAAAATATTAGAAGGGTGTTATCAGAATGCCCCATCTTAATTGTGTTAAAGATCCATATAATGTTAAGAATTAAAAGGGAGCTTAGAGGTCAGCTAGTGCAAGCTCTTACCTCTGAGTGACCATTGCAAGGGCAGGGACTCTTTGAGCCAGCCTTTTTTCATTGCTGGCAGCTCTACTTTGTAGAAATGCTCTCATTACCTGAGGAAATGTGAGACTGAACTTTATCCCCTTGGGACTCTCAATTTTAAGGTTTCATTTGCCCTCTAAAAACAAACAGTACAATACTATTAACTTTGTGCACAACAATCTTTCAAACATTTAAAGCATAGGTTAGCAAAGTATAGTCCATGGGCCAATTCCATCTCTGTTTATAAGGCCTGAGAACTAAGAATGGCTTTTATATTTTTTAAATGACCGAAAAAAAGTATAATTTTACTTTATGACATGTAAAAGTTCTGTGAAATTCAAATTTCAGGGTCCATAAATAAAGCTTTATTGGAACATTCACTTGTACTAAAACAGGAGAATTAAGTAGTTGCAAAAGTGATGATATGGCCTGCACAGTCTAAAAATTCTTAACTATTTAGCCCATTGTCTACCCAGATTTAAAGACAGCTGTCAAATCTCCTCTGGTTTTAGCTTAGATAAAAAACGGACACCATAGTTCTAAAGAACACAGAAAAGATATCCAGACTCCTGGATACATTCCAGTTTGTCCTTGTTCTATCAAGTTGCTAAGCATGGAAAAAGGGGACTGAAGGGTCACACTGCTGTAGCCCAGAAATGACATACATGACTTCTCTATGGCCAGAGCTAGCTGTGCCCTCATGAACTGGAAGGGTGCTTGGACACGTATGCTTCCATTTCCACAGGAATGAGGAGTCGTATTCCTTCATAGTCCCAATATAGGTGGGAAGGTCAGTATTTAGGTTTATATTAGATAGCCAGGTAAATATTCAAAGTATACTAGCAATTACATTTCCTTCTTTTTCCATTAATCATTTTCCCCTGAAGTTAATACTTTTTCCACTTTTCTCTGTTTGCTTAATTTTTTAGAGACTTCCCACTAGTTCTCTCCAAATCCTGTGTTATTTTCCTTGTTTCTTGAATCCTGTATTGTTATTATTTTTGGTTTCCATTTTTTAGAATATGTCCTTGAGTAGCTCTCTCAGAAAAGTGCAAGAGAAGTAAATTTTATGGGATCTTGAATGTTTGAAAAGGCAGAGTCTGCCCTTATACTTGATTGACAATTTGGGTATGTTCAGAATTCTTAATAGAAAATTATTTTCCTTCCAAAAAGTCAAAGAACTTTCCTTACTTTTTCTATCACTGTTGCCTTGGACAATGCGATGACATTCTAACTTTTGATCTTCTGAATTTTTTCTCCTTGTTGGGAACTTTTACAATCTTTTTGATGTCGTGTTCTAAAATTTAATGATTATAACGTTCTTTCATTATATTATACTTCCAATTAGAAACTCATAGTTTTTTAAAAAATTCTAAGCTCATTTCTTAAATAATTTATTTGATAATTTATTCCCTGTGGCGAAGACTCCAACATTCAGTCAACAATATTCTGAGAGTTAGTCTGTGCTGTGTCTTACATATTTTAAGTTTCTTATACAAATTATTTCACTGAAGCAGTGCAGTGAGCACGTCAGGTAAAGCTTTACTGAACTCACCAATGAGATGTTAAATGTACCACCCATGATCACATAGCCAGCAAGACATGGAATTACAGTTCTAACTCAAGTCTTTGCAATTCCAAAGTTCTTGCTGTAAATTATTGTTTCACTGTCCTGAAAGAAAGTTGTATGATCCCCACTTCTAGAGATCTTCTTACTTTTCTCTGAATTTATTTGTGGCTAACATAAAGACAAGGGATTGGAAATAACAGTAGAGCTTATACTGAGCTAGTATGATGTGAACAGCACTACTCAAGGATCAAGGTGCTGTAAAGTAATGTCCCGAGTGGGTGGTTATGATCCTTAAACTGCTTACCATTAGAATTGCTCCTTTACAGCATTAAAACAAAAGCTGACATTGAACATGCATAATATAGAGAGGAAGGGAAAAAAAAGAGACATTAAGGAGAAAAAGACATTTTGACAAGATGGTTTACATATAGTAAAACAATTCCTACTGCAGGTGTGGCCAGGTAAAACTCTAAGATGGTCAAAGCACAGCAGGATCTCAGTCAATGATGGGAAATTTTAAAGGGTAGGTGGTGCCTTCTGAAAAAAAAAATCTCACTACTCACCCTGCTACCAAAGGCTGGCTTCATGAAAGAATTTCTCAAAGCTCTCTTTAACTCTTAAAGTACTATATATAGACCTGGTAGTCTGGTACAGAGGAATCAACTATAATTCTTCTGAGGAGTATTCACTTTCCAACTTGCTAGTAAGATCCAGTAAAATCTACAGTGGTTTTAAAAGATCAGCAATCTACTCTGCTGTGCTGTTAACACAGCTACCAGCATAATCTTTCTCAAACATACTTATCAGCTCATTATTTGCCCATGAAAGCCTTGTAGGTCTTCCTTCCATTTGTCTATTTGATTAAATCTAACCACTATACCTGAGATCAGTCCTAAGAGAGAGACAAGGAATTGGGTAACCAGACAAGAAATAAAGTGGTTAGGACAGTGGCTATACACCAGTAATGATGTATTACAGTCTTGAGAAAGAAAATGTACAAAACATTGGAGAGTTTTGGTGATAAGAAATGGGTGTATAGCAGACAACACAGTGAAAACTGATTCTCTTAAATTTTCAGGGAATCAAAGATATACAATCTTTTATTCATTAAAAAGGCTGTGATTAAAATTAACCTTTAAAGAGAAGTAAAGATCAAGTAGAATGATATTGAAATATTTCTTTTTTTTATTGTTTATAAGATTTCTGGAATTGCTTGTTTTGTAAAATCATTGTGGTCTATGAGTTTATGACAGTTTGAACATTGTTATTTAATTTAATTCATTGCTTAATTACTATTTTCCTATGAAAGATTATACTGTGGTTAGTATGTTAGCATAGCAGTAATCCCAGATAGTTTTTTGTTTGTTGGGAGGTTGGGCTTTGGGGGGGGTCAGAGTTAATACTATGCACAAAATATCTTATTTTATAACAGTGAAATTGCTTCTCTTTTGTGTTGTGATTTTTTTTGAGGTGAAATTTAAGTTTTTGTGTGAGTAGTACTATTATGTACTACTATTATGTATTAAGTACTATCTTGAGTGTCTTGCTTGTACTATATCACATCATACCTTTGTTTAATTCTTAATAAACTGTTCACTTGTTAAAAATTAAAAACAAAATAAAGAGAAGTAAAAGAGATAAAAGACAAAACCAACAGAGTCAACAGGCAACATAATTGGATGGAATAGCTTTTAGGCTCATGATTTATGGGAGAAATATAAATATAATGTATGTAAATAATGCTTATTTTGTGCCAGACTAAAATATCTGAGGATAATATAGCAAGAACCCAATATGGCATAAACTTTTTAGATAATAAAATTATATCCAATAAAACCTGCTTTGCTGTTTTTTTTCCTAGAGAACTATTAATAATGCACTGCTGCATTTCATTTAATATGGAACTCCTGAGAGGAGTGGAATAGAAAAAAAGAGGAAGACTTTAGTTTTATACACTGCACTGAGAAATAGGAAACCTTGCCACATGATGGTTAACCCAACAGTAGGAATTGCCTATTCTGGTGTAAACGCCTGGGGCATTGTGGTTCTGAAAAAAGTGTATGTATGCCATACATGTGCACATGTTCACATAATTAAAGGAATCTTAGTCACATAAAGCCAAATGAAATAGCAAAACAAACTGATGCAAATTAAGAAAATAAGTAAGTCAAAAATGGAATTCACAATAGAGCTCTAATTATGGATCACACTCAACTAATCAATTGTCTAATAAGAACAGATACGCGAAAAAGCAAGTAGAGTAAAATGTTTAGGGAAGTTTGTAGGTAGGGGGTGTACCCTACCTACAAACTCTACCATGAAATAGTTCATGGTAAACTTCTTTGAATTTTGCTTTATTTTTTAAATTTTTCATATTAAAATGTTGGGGGAAAACCCAACTACATGAATCACAATATAGAGAAAAACATGTTTATGAAACATTTGATTACTTTTTCTGTAATTGTTATTAGAATAACACATAAAAATAACACATATTAAAAAGTCAAATAGGAACAATAAGGCTTATAATGAAAAAGAACAGGCCCCTAACAAATCTCTCAGTTTTTAGGCTCTAAAAACACAAGTATCAAACTATTAAACTTTTCTTAAAATATAAAACCTATATTACAATTTTTATGTAATTTTGGGGAGGAAAGAACTGTATGGGTAGACTATTCAGAGTAGAGTATAAATGTCTTACCACAACAAATAAGTAAGTGAGGTGATGGTTATGTTAATCAGTTTGATATAAGCATTCCACATTGGATATCAAATCAGCATATTGTACCCTATAAATATACACAGTTATGATTTAATAAAAAAATTAAAAACACAAAAAAATGAATTGAGGACTTAATGGTATGATAAAACTTTAGAGTTAGAGTATTAAATGTTCTAATGAAACTTGGCAGGAGGTTGTTTTCTAAAATGATTTCATGAAAATGTCTTCTGAGAAAGTGAAATATCGGCAGTCAAGAGTGGCCAGGGTTTTCTTAGTGGTGCTGCTTATATCTTGGCTATGAGAAAAAGAATAAAGTTTAGCAGATCAAGAAGCCAAAACAATTTAATTATAAAGACTATATTATTGTCTAACTCACTGATTAAAAATTCACTTGAGTGCTTTATTACGTGAGAGGACCAGATTATACCTAGGACAAATCTCAGGTAAAATGTAAGGTGGATATGATCTTAGTCTGTTCAGGCTTTTTTAACAAATTACCAGAGTTTTGGCAGCTTATAAACAATAAGAATTTATTTCTCACAGTTCTGGAGGCTGGAAATCTGAGATCAGGATGTTGGCATGTTGGTTTCTGATGAAGGCCCTCTTCCTGGTTCACAGACTGACTGAGCCCTTCCATGTCAGGAAAGTAGTGAGGCACCCTCTTCACAGCAGCACTGATTGCATTCATGCGGCCTCCACCCTCGTGACCTACTTAGATCCGGAAGACCATGTCTCCTAATACCATCACGCTGGGAGTCAGGATATCAATATATAAATTTGCAGGGAAGGGGCCCACAAACATTCAGATAATAGCACCTAGACATTTTAAAAAATTTCATTTGGAGTTTGCAGGCATACTGGGATTTAAATAATATTATGTACAAATTCTTAATTATTTGGCTTAAGACACTCTTCTGAAAATGTCAGATTCTAAACTAAGCACACAAAAGGTATTTTCTAGAATGTAATGTACTTTTGAAACAACAAATATAATTACTCATAAAATATTATATTACTTATAATATAAGAGTTTCAGTAAAATATTCTCTTAATAGTGTTGGTATCCTCTTAATAGTTTTAAGATTTATTAATTTTGTTTTACCTTAGGTAATTTAGACAACTTTAAACAGCATTATATTTTCTAATCTTTACTCTCTCTGAATTGAAAGAGTTAAGCAGACAATGAGCCACCATTTAGACTGATACCCAGGTAAATAATAATGAAAACTTAAGGTACAAAACGGATTCTAACTCTAACTTTTTTATCTTATCCAACATTCTCACATAACAAACACCTTTTGAGTGAAAATGTAAAATACATCTTAGTTTTCAAATAAGAAATATGTCTATCCAGGAAAATTTATGATAGAACATTATCATAAAAATTTAATTTTCCTATAAAGAGCCAAAGAAAGGCACAAAAAAACACAGTAAGTATCAATGTTTTCCTTAAAGGAGGCATACACTAGTTCACTATTTAGATTTAGTTTCACCACACAAAAAGTTGATTTTCAATTGTTCAGAACAATTTTAGTGAAAGGCAAAAGATTTATAGATCTAAAGAGAAACCAAAGCATGAGAACAATTTTAGAAAAAAATAATTTGAGATACATTTACTGGAACCCTACAGTTATAATTAATCCAGTGAATGCTTTTATTATGCATATAGAATATTGGTTTTGAAGGGCCCTTTGCAACTCAAGAAGCAAGTTTAAAGGCTCTTTAACTTGAATTAATTTGAAAGAAGAGGAATTATTTTCTAGTTAAGACTTTTTCAAGAATTGCATTTTTGTTGCTTCAAGTATAATTTGTTAAAGAAAATTGCTAGCAATTTAAAGATTCAGTAACATCTTTATCAAAATACGAATGACATGCCTCATAGAAATAGAAAAGTATGAAACTTCTTGTAGAACCATTAAAGGCTCCCAAATAGCTAAAGCAATCCTGAGCAAAAAGAATCAAGCTGGGAACACCACACTACCTGATTTAAAATTATACTACAAAGCTACAGTAACCAAAATAGCATGGTACTGGTATAAAGAAAAACAGACATATAGATCACTGGAAAAGAATAGAGAACTCAGAACTTGGAAAAGGTGCCAAGTACAGACAGGGAGAAAAGGACAGTCTCTTTAATCAATGGTGCTGGGAAAACCGGA
Organism: Arctocebus calabarensis; assembly: GCA_963573935.1. Classification (NCBI taxonomy): domain Eukaryota; kingdom Metazoa; phylum Chordata; class Mammalia; order Primates; family Lorisidae; genus Arctocebus; species Arctocebus calabarensis. The sequence continues at coordinate 55,621 of CAUYON010077203.1, forward strand.
TATCCACATGTAGAAGAATGAAACTAGATCCTTTTCCTTCACCATATTAAAAAAAACAAAACAAAACTCAAAGACTTAAATGTTAAGTCCTGAAACTATGAAGCTACTAAAAGATAACACAAGGAAAATGCTATAGATTTAGGGGCTAAGACCTCAAAGCACAGGCAACAAAGGCAAAAATCTACAAATGGGATTATACTAAGCTAAAATTATATTTGTACAACTAAGGAAACAATCAACGAAGTGAAGAGACACCCACAAAAATGGGAGAAAATATCTGCCAACTATCCATCAGACAATGGATTAAGAACCAGAATATATAAGGCACTCAACTCAATAGCATTAAGACAATCTGATCAAAGAATGGGCAAAAGATCTAAATAGATATTTCTCAAAACACACAAATGGCTACCAGGTATATGAGAAAATATTTAACATCCCTAATTATAAGGAAAATGCAAAACAAACCACAATGAGATATCATCTCACTCCAACAAGACCAAAAATATTATGCCTATAATCCTAGTACTCTGGGAGGTCAAGGTGGGAGGACTGCTTAAGCTCTGGTGTTGGAGACCAGCCTAACCAGAGAATGACATCCCATCTTTACAAAAAATTTTTAAAATGTATATATATACATATTAAATATATATATAAAAATAAAACTTAGTCAGGCATGGTGGCACACATCTGTAGTGCCAGCTACTTTGGACATGGATGCAGGATGATTGCTGGAGCCCACGAGTTTGAGGTTGCAGTGAGCATGACACCACTGCCCTTCAGCTAGGCAATAGAGTGAGACTATCTCTAAGGAAAAAGAAAGGAGAAATTCTGATGAGGATGTGGAAAAAGGAGAACACTCATATACTGTTGGTGGGAATCAAAAGTAGTATAGTTATACAAAAAAGTATGGCTATTTTTCAAAAAACTAAAAATAGAACTACGATATGATCCAACAATCCCACTCTGGTATTAACTCCACTGAAAGGAAATCAGTATATGGAAGAGATACATGGATCTGCACTCTCCTCTTTCCTGCAGCACTATTCACAACAGCCAAGATATGCAAACTACCTAACTGTCTATCAACAGGTAAATAAAATGTGGTATGTATATAAAACGGGATATTATCCAGCCGTAAAAAAGAATGAAGTCCTGTTAATTGCAGCAACGTGGATGAAACTGGAGGTCATTATGTGAAGTAAATTAAGCCAGCCACAAAAAGACAAATATCACATGTACACACTCATTGTGGGAGCAGAAAAAGTGGAGTTCAAGGAGGGAGAGAGTAGAATCATGGTTACTAGATGCTGAGAAGGCAAGAGAGAAGGGAGAGGTGCAGAGAAGTTGGTTAAGGAGTAATAAAAGTAGAGTAGATAGGAGGAATAAGTTCTAATATTTGATAGTACAGCAGGGAACTTACGGTTGACAATAATATTGTATACTATGTATTTCAAAGTAGCTAGAAGAGAATTGCAATGTTTGCAACACAAAAGATGAATGCTTAAGGTGATGATTATCCTAATTATTCTGATTTTATCAGTAGACAGATATCAAAGTATCACATACACCCACAAAATATATAAACTTACCTATAAATAAAAAGATTTTTTTAAGTACTTGTGGAGGCTGGCAAATAACAGACTCTATTGAACCTACTATAATAAAAAGGTGACTCTATTTATTTTTAAGAAATAGTTTCATTTTGTCACTCTCAATAGAGTGCCGTGGAGTCATACCTCACAGCAACTTCAAATTCCGGGGCTCAAGCAATTCTCTTGCCTCAGCCTCCCGAGTAGCTGGGACAACAGGCACCCATCACAACGTCTGGTTATTTTTTAGAGAGGGGGGTCTTCCTCTTGCTCAGGCAATCCATCCACCTTGGCCTCCCAGAGTGCTACAATTACAGGTGTGAGCCACCATGCCCAGTCGACTCTTTATTATTTTTTAATCAAGGTTCTCAACCTTCCTAATGCTGCAGCCCTTTAATACAGTTCCTGTGGGTAGTGACCCATAGGTTGAGAACCGCTGTTTTTAATTAATGTAATAACTGATTATAGTTAAAGACATGCTACTAAAATATACATAATGCATTAAACAATGTTACTCTGCTTAGCAGTCCCTGTGGCTCAAGAGTAGGGCTCCAGCCCCATATACTGAAAGTGGCGGGTTCAAACCCAGCCCTGGCCAAAAACTGCAAAAAAAAAAAAAAAAAAAAAAAATATATATATATATATATATATATATATACGTGTATATGTATGTATACACACACATATATATATGAAATAATGATATATCTTAGTCAAGCTCTATGAACAATATAAATCATTTTGAATTAAGAATATCATATTAATAGGGCTTTACTATCCATGAATACAAGAAGTTAGGAAAGAAAAATAATGCTCTCTCTTCAATTGAAATGATATCTTTTAGCATTCCTTTCTACATCTGAGTTTTAGTTCACTTCTTTGACATTCCATCACTATCTTTCAAAGCTGGATGTCTGAATATGGGTAAGGGATTAGAGATGAAAAAAACAGATATTATCCACACATTCACATTTACTTAGTAGGTGCTAAGTCTTGGGCTGGGATCACAAAATGAATAATAACTTACATGACATTGTCCAGTGGGAGAGACAGCCATGCAAATAAAGAAATTATTACACTATGTAATAAAAACAACGATGTGAAAATGTAGAAGATAGGGGCCATTCAAAGGAAGGAGTAAATAACTATGCTAGAGTTCAATAAGGCAAGGAAGTTTCTTAAGAACAATAGCCAAGTCTAATTTCCAAGGTGCAAGAGTGTTCACCTCTAGACTAGGTGGGATATTAAAGGCTAAGAAAGTTGAAATAGTGTAGTATGTTATTAATTGTTCAGGTGTCTGCTATGGGCTGTAGGCTGTTAGGGGCTCAAGCCTATGTTTTATCAATTTTGATATTTTCACAGCCTGATTATAGCAGGTATGTAATAAAATCTTTTGTAAGATTAATTCTTCTATTAGTTACTCCTACATACAAACATCAAAGTTCAGCAGCTGAAAACAATGTTTGGACAGATATAAAAAATTATAACAATGTATTAAGGAACACTAAGTGTGGTCAAGATAAGATACTGAGCTAAGCTTTTTACACAAGACATCATTTGTTCTGAGGACAATCGGATGAGGCACGTATTTTCGTTTCACAGATGCAATGAAGGTAGTGTAGCAAGTTGATGGTCATTCTCTAGTTTGGAAAGGAGATCAACATTTTTTTTTCTTCAACAGCTATCATATTTACATCTCCACTTTGTTATTGTTTTCACAGTGTCCTAAATTGTAAGAATAGAGCTCATTTATCTGCTGATTGATTGACAAATGCAAAGCAAATCACATATCAGCTATTCAATTTTACCTAAGCTGCAGGAATGAAAGGGGAAAAATTTTTAAATGTCCCAGCAGCTTTGCTGTTACAAATCATATGTGTATTTCATTTGTGATATGGAGATAAGTAATGGGTTCCATATTAGCCTTGGCTAGCCATTTCCCTAATAGTTTATTCGTATTTATTATTTTTTCTTATTTAAATATGACCTTTAGCACCTTTTAACCTTGTTTAGTGTAAAAATAAATTGGATTGTTTGCATGCTCAAGTATCTGAGTATATTTAATATATTTCTATGTCACTACCTGAGACTAGATAATTAGTTCCTGAAACTCTTACTGAGTTTCAAACAGTGAAACATAAAATGATCTGTTTAATGTCAAGTTTTCATCCGAAAGTAAATATGTAACTTGTCTATTCACCTCCATCCTCCATGTAAAAGCCATGCCTCATCATTCCTGTAATATATATTAGGCCCTCCACATATGAATGAGTAATAAATAAATATTCTGCCTCTTGGTAGGGTAAATCAAATCTTTTATTTTTTCCTGCTTCATTTTCCACTTCTTAGATATCAGGTGATTTCCCTGCCACCTATAATGTTGCTTCAACTAAGGAATAAGCAACTATTTTTCCCCCTATTTCAAAAGAAATCCATCGAAAGCTTTAGAATATTTTAAGGTCAATGACAAAAATTTAAAATAAAAAACTGCAAAAGTTTTTAAGTGATTTAAGATTTTAAGTGATATTTCAAGCCATGTCTTCTTTACACAGATGTTCTAGAATTGCTAAAAGTTTATTTGGCTGAATGCCTTTCATATGCAGAAGGATCTAGAATTCTTTTAGGTACAACAGGTTCTAAAAATCTCCTCTAAATAAAAAGTCTAAGAATAGCATGAGTATGTAAATGAAATCAAATGTACTAGAAAGGCAAAGCTAAAGGCAGAAATCCTTGCTCATGAGCAGACATGACTAGTACCTCTCTTAAACAAAATAATTTCACAAAATTTAAATGCTATACCAAAGACAGGAAAACATAATTTAAATCACCTCATGGATGCTGGATTTTATTATAAGATACCCTTACCCTTTCCAAACACTAGATAAAGGGCAAGAAAAAATCCTGGGCTATACTAAATGTTGGTCAAAGAACAAATGGGACACAAAAGCTTGTAAGAGCAGTAGCAGATCCAAAGGGAACTAATTACAAAATTACTGGGTATGGCATGGATGTGGAGAAAAGAGAACACTTCTA